>VYZT01040859.1:14162-108563 GCA_013400735.1 Pomatostomus ruficeps
GGCCTCGGGTCGCGTCTGATGCCGCCTTCGACCATGGCCGGGGCCGGGGAGCAGGCGGCGAGCGGAGCCTCCTCTTGGGAGGTCGAAGAGGCCGCATGTACTGGAAGTTCAACCAGCCTTGGTGATCGCTGGAGAGGCGCACAGCCTGGTGGGTTATGGCCGCTCAGGAGGTGCCTGGTAGGGGCTTGCTGGTCGTGAGGAGGGAGGGGGCGAAGTTGCTGGGTCGGTACATCCATGTGCCGGGTTCACCTTGCCCTGCCTGGAGCGCGTTCATCTGGTCCCTTTAGCTGCGAGGGAGACACTGTCTTCACAGAGGGCTTTGATTGCGTTGTTGAGGGAGATGCGGTTCAAAACACATCGGATCTGTTCATCTCAGTTAAGCCTCTCGGTCTGCTATGTTTTGGAGGCAGTCTGGTATTGCTGAAGCTGTCCTGTTTTCCTTGAGACAGATAACGTAAATGATTTTTCTCTCTGTTTCTTATTTACAGTAATTTTTGGCTTGTTGCTCTTGAATGCCACTGCTTCTATCCTTACACACAAGCTGCTAAATCACAATGCCATGTTTCAGCAGCAGTGTTCACACAGAGTCTAATTCAGTTACATTAAAGATCAATGAAATAAAACGTCTTAGGTTAATCCTTTATACACATTCCAGTATTAACTATTTGTGTGTTTGTACACATATGTGTAAAAAAATGCATGTACATGTATACACTTCTACAGTTTCCTGCAGAGACATTTGAGTTGGGCTTTTTAAAGTTGGTGAGACCTTTCTACTTCATTATTGTTTATACACCATACCTCAGATTTAGGGTGCCTTTGTGGTTGTCATCCCAGAAATTAAAGATGCTACCTAAGGGTTTCATAGTGTTTTTGGTAAAACTTTTGAAGGTGTTTCCCACCAAGCACTGCAGCTGTTCTGTTGAGGTATCTCCCTGTAGCAGATGGTACACACATAACTCCACCAAAAATATCCATCCCGTTACTGCCTTTCCAATACTATTATATCAAGACTATAAATACAGAAAATCTGATCACAGGAGATGTTTTCAAATGGAAAATAATTGATTCCCTAACTTTTATCATTTGATTTTAGAAACATCACTATTGCAGAGAAAGTAAATATTATATCAGTATAATATTAAACTGTAAAAGGGAAAATGGAAATACTAAACATGAAATTAATTGTTAAGTTTTTGCATCTTTGTAACTAATGGCTCCTCTATACAGCTGGTGGGGACTGTGAGATTTACTTCTTCATTACACGGCAGAACAACCATTTCTGATTATTCCATGTCCCAGATACTAGATTTTAGAGATTAGTACTATATTTCTTCCAGTGGCTGTACTAGCGTACACTTGGGCTAACTGTCTCTGGCAGCCTCAGAAGAGAGAAGCTGAAATCTGACTCCATTTACTAGGACTCAGTGTAAGGGGTTCTGGCATTGCATCCAGTAGTTGTTAATAGTTGATTTCAGATGTTCACAGCTTGACAGACGCTTATTTGCATCAGGCTGAAAATTTCTCCTTTCAAATTTCAACTAAAACAGCTTAAAAAAATGAGGCACTAACCCTAAAAAACCCAATCAAGAATACTGATCCATGCTGACTATGCATATAACAAGGCACAGTGATTACTGTGTGTATTTCAGTTTAAGACGTGACTGGACTTGCACAGTACTACTGTGTGAACTGGAAGTTCTTTATTATCACTGAGGGATCCCCTGATGTACTTGCAACATGGTCATTCTATTAAAAAAAATATTTTTTACATAACAGTTTCTCTGGTGTTAAAATGTTTTTGAAGTGGGATTCTTGTGTCATATCCAGAAACAGCAAAGCAGCCCTACTGAATGCTTGGAAAGAATCCCACCTTTTTGACAGACAAAAGAGCTATATTTGCACTGAAATCCTAAACCTCCTGTGAGTAGTCCACGAGTACAAGACTGTGATTAAGTTTTCCTTTCAGCTGAACTTTTGGGAGCAGTGGAGGGCTAGACTTGGTTGTGTGCTTGACATAAGAGCAGATCTACCTTCAGTGGAATGGTCCAGGCATAGTAGGCTGATTAAATTGCCTTCATCGCACTTGTCTCAGAAGCAGTATCACATGGCTTTGTGGGTGGCTCTTAAAGGACAGAGTTCTGTCAGCCTTAAAGGTAGATAGGAATTATAGATAGGTGGAAATAGACAGGCTACATCTGTACCAGAAAATAAAACTGATTAGGACTCATTCTGTAGGTGTCAGGGAAGTGGCATGACATAGCATGGTACAGCCAAATTCTTTCCCCTTCAAAACAGTGGCCTTTTTCTTTTGCACTGCCTCCTGGATTTGTAGAGACTGCATGACATTACTGAGCTATGCTAACTTCCTATGCTAACAAAGACACTGCCTGGAAGAATACTAGTCAGGGACCCAGCCATTCCTGGAAGCGTGCCGGCAGTCAGGAGTGTGGGTAGTGATGTGCCAGCACTCAGATTGGGCCTTTGTCCCGTTTAAATCACTAACACGGACAGTCCCAGAGTCAGATGAGGGAGGAACTTTGGCTCGAGCCTGCAGCGGAAGCAGCATGAAAAAGTACAGGAAGAGTGATGGGCTGTAGACCCAGAGGGAGTACAGACTGGTCTGTAAGAGATTTCTTTATAGTTTGGAGAAGTAAAACCACTCTTGGTAAATAAACTGTGTTTTCAGAAGTGCAATTTAACTGACTGACAGTGTCACTTGCATTTAAATACATTTGTGTGTATGCTGCAACACGGCAAAAACTACTATTTGTATGATGTGCATTCAATAAATTACCCCTCTGGTATTAAAAGAAAAAATATTTAATGTTTAAATGACTAAAAGCTATGGGGCAGTGCAGAGCCACTCATGCTCCATAGTGTAAATGGTTTTTATTTTTTTAAGTAGCATTTTCATATTCATGTACATGATAAGAGCAACCTGACAGGTCAGTCAGCCAACAGTTCAGTGTTTGGGCTGAGCATGTGCTGTGAGTTTGGGAATATGGAGTAACACTGTTCTAAAGATAGATGTCCCTTCTCTACCCCACAACACAACTGTTCAAAAATATGTGTATTTACTTGCCATTCCTAATTGTGAAAAGAGGGAGGAAGAAAATGCTGTGGGAAATTCCCACATGGATATTATTGAACTTCATTAAAGAAAAAGTGTCACAACATTTTCTTTTTGGTTCTAAATGAGGTGGTGTGCCAAGCTGGTTTGAGGGCTGAGGTGAAATCAAAATGCTCAGTGTACAGACTTCTGAGAGGAAATGACAGAGAAAAAGAAGAACACAAGTGCTATAGCTGCATACTTCCAGGGTGCCAGGGCCCCACAGTTTTGAGGTATTTGTTTTACTTTCTTTCTGAAGGGGAGCTGCTTATGGAAATTGTAGTTTCTATGGAGCTGAAGTTGAGGGTGTCTGGTGCTTTCTTATGGTCATTGAATTGTTACAGAAATAGGTGTTATTTTCAAAGGACAGATTTTGGAAAGCCAGATGATACAAAATGTTCCCCTTAATCACTCCATGGAGAACATTTGCACAGCAGGGGAAAAAAGGATCAAATTTTGGAAACCACAAAATGAATTTAAGGAAGCACTCATTGTAAAAGACAAACATGACATGAAACAGCTTCGTGTAAGATTTTAGTACAGTATTAGTTCTAGTTTTTAGTTTGCATATATTCTCTGTGATTTTTATCTTTTGTTTAATTTGAGTCTTTAATTGAACATTCTATGCTTGATAACTGTCAGAAAAGTAGGCAGGTATAAAAAAAAGTAGGGTAGGTATATTTGCTGTTTAAAGTATTTTTTATTAAACTGCCCTCGGCAACAGTTTTATCTCTATAAAACCACTTAATGTTTTACCATGAAAGAAGAAGTTATGCTAAGCATCCAAGTCTAATAACTGTCTTGACGGAAGTGGTACAACTCTTGTCAGGAAATGGATCATTTCTTGAAAGAGTGCATGTAAGTGAAAATGTGTTACTGCTTCTAGGGTCCTGTTTCAGTGAGTATTCATTTCTTCACTGGAAAGTCATTTGTTTATTTTTTACTTCAGTCACTGTACAGTTGCAACTACTATTATTAGATGCAGCACTTTCAAAAGTTTAATTGCTAAAAGTCTACATGGTTATAAAAGAGAAAAAAACTAAAATTGTCATGTTGCTCAGTTTCTGATGAGAAAAAGGAAAAGGAATGAATGCTGTCCAGAGGGGAAAGAAAGCAGCACTAGCCAATAAAACAGAAATATTAGTTTATTTGACTTTTTGAACTGCTAAAGCTACTTAAGCTAGACAGAAATGGGATTTCTGTTTAATAAAAAGAATTGACTTTTGGATCCTAATCCTCACTCACAATAGTTTGAATTTTTTTTCAGATTTGTTGGAGGGAACACAGAGAACTGTTCTACATAATGTTGTCATTAAACCTCAGTAATACTAAGTAAACTCAAAGTTCTTTTCAAGACCTGCATGAGAATTCTCACTACTTTGAAAATTTGCTGTCAGCTTTGGAGAAGGGGACTTCAGAAAGAAGAAGTTAATCAAGGTGATCTGAAAGCTAGTAATGATGAAATTAGAACTTTTAACTTGTCATGAAGACCGTGAGTACATTCTGGTAGTTGCAGAAGTTACGGTTCTGCTTTCCTACCCCAGAGAAGGAAGCATAAACATGAGAAAAAAAGTGTTTAAATGGCAGAGCTTAAAGCTCTGCATTGTAGTTTTTAAAGAGAGCCTGCAGAAAAAGAAATAAGTGGAAAGAAGTGCCACAGAAAATGAAGGGGGAAAGACAATTTTTGAAAAGCATAAAAGAAAAATAATAAATACATTTCCACAACTTTTCTTCTAATGATGTATTTAAAGATATTGTATCTGTTGAATTACCATGGAGCAAAAAGAGATTTAATGAAGAGAACAATATTACAGAGATTCTTTTTCTTTTATCATAAGAAAAGTTGGATGATTATTGATTTTGAACCTACTCTTTTAAATTTAAAAAGATGAATTGGAATAGCAGAAGAGAAAATCTGGAAACAAATGGATAAATTAAGAGAATATGTTTCAAACTCATTTGGTGTATCTCCTGGAGTTTGAGAAGAACTTGGAGCTCCTCAGAAAAACTACAAAAATTCCCATTAGTTTCAAGTACTATACCAGGTGACTGGAAGTCACCTCTTAACATAGAGTATTACAATATTTTATAATATAATACAATATGATTTAATATAAGCAGCATTACAACTAAAAACACCTTTAAAAGGACCAGGAAAATGTTTTGATGAAATATTTTAAAGATTACCCTTAGTTTTAAGAACAAAAAGAAATTAAAATGTATTAGAAAACCAGTTGATAAATATGTTTCCATGAACATGGCCTAGATATAAAATACTATTGTGAAAAATCAATTTGCAAAAACTATAATAGTGGATTACAAATTTTCAGTACATCCAAAAGATGGGGATTTTTAACTTTACCCACATAATTGACACTGGCACTGTAAATTGTATGACTTGGGACTAGAGCTAACAGGTAACTGGTATTGAAGTAATTCTATAATTTCATTACTGTTTTTCTTAAATTTGTCATCCCATACTGATTTATTTAGATACAGGATGCAAACTAGGATATCTCTAGCTCGGCATTGCTGTCTCCAGCGCTGGCCAGGAGCAGCTGTGTAGTGTCATCCCAGTCTGTGGTTTAACAATGCAGTCCCTGAATAAAGACCTCCATTTGTTTGCTTTGACTTTGCCATTTGCTAGTTTCATCTGATGACCCATAATGATTTAGTTGCAAAAGAGAGTGAAGAATTGTTACCTTTTATTTCCTCCATGATTTTGTTGCACCTGTCCCTATTTCATAGGCAAATACAGAATATGAAGCTGTAGCTTCACTGCCTCAAAATGCCAAGTAAAATATTTACTGTAGATAATCTGCGGTAGAAGTTATGCACCAGGCACTTGGGGTTCTTTGAGCATTCAGTAATCAATGCACAGCCTCATTTCTTTCATTTTTCTTAGGTGGAGAACTTCTAGGGGAAACCTAGATTATTTAAATGTTAGAACACTCAGTTTTAATACATCTTTTTTCTTTTTTAATGTAAGGTGTTTGCTGTGACAGTCTTTGAAGAGAATGTCAAACTCCAGTTGGTCAGAAGGCATTTTACACTCCTTTCGTAAACTTCTCAGGGTTTGCATTTTCTCTGAAGTGTTGGACTTCTATGCAAATAAGTACCCCATTAAGCAATTTTCTTTTGGCTGTCGTTTATTAAGCCTGACTAAGAGTGAGTGAGGTTTGGCATCCTCCTTCTTACAACATGTCGCATTCAAGCTTACTTTTCTGTTGTGACTGCTTCTTAATGTATTGATGGGGAACATGACAGCAATGCAGATTATTGACATTGTAAATAACTCCATTAACTCTGAGGTATTTCAACCCCCTCACCCCCCAGCATTTTTGAGATTTAACAAAGGTTTATACTAGTAACACATCTCTCTCCATTTTTAAAAGAACACGTTCCTATTCAACCAGATTTTATTCCAAACCTAACACTGATTACAGAAGCAGTTGTAAATTTGCTTCCCATTCGACTCAGTGTTGCCTTCCTGCACCTCTAGTGAGATGCATCTTCAAATTGGAAGTTAGACAAGGCAAATGCCACAGATTCTTAAAATTACTTGTAATACACAGAGAAGTTAGTGTATGACTTTGATTAAATCACTTGTTTTCTGAGTAGCTGTCTTGCTTTAACCTCAGTCAGCAGCCAAGCCCCAACCAGCTGCTCACTTACTGCCCCACCAGCAGGATCGGGGAGGGAATTGGAAGAGTAAAAGCTGGAAAACTGCTGGGTTGACATGAAGACAGTTTAATGGAGAAAGCAAACGCCATGCACACAAGCAAAGCAAAATAAGGAATTAATTCACTGCTTCCCATGAGCAGGCAGGCAGGTGTTCAGCCGTCTCCAGGAGAGCAGAGCTCCATCACAGGAAATGGTGACTTGGGAAGATGAAATCCATCACTCCAAATGCGTCCCCTCTTCCTCCTTCTTTCACCCACTTTATATACTGAACATGGTGTCATATGGTCTGGAGTATCCCTTTGGTCAGTTTGGGTCACTTGTCCTGGCTGTATCTCCTCTCAACCTCCCATGCACCTCTAATTTCCTTGCCAGCATGGCAGTAAGAAGAACAAGAAAGGCCTTGGCTCTGTGCAAGCCCTGCTCAGCAATAACAAAAACATCTCTATTATCATAGTGTTCAGCCAAATCCAAAACCCAGCCCCATACCAGCTGCTGTGAAGAAAATTAACTCTGCCCCAGCCAAAACCAGTTGTAAGGCCCCAAACAACACACTCGATGAGATTTTCAACAGGGCTTACAGTTGTTCATATACTTTGAGTTAGATGCATGAGAGAAGTACTGGCAGGATACTCTCAAGAGAACAACAAAAAATACTTTACTGGCAACTTTATAAAATCAAAGGACTTTGGCAAAAGGTTTAGAGCAGCACTCAGTCAACATAAACCACTTCTCAAAGTATTAACAGCCCATTCGACTTAGCAAACTCAAAGCCCATTAAATTTTAAGTTACTCAAAGTTCTAACAAGAGGGAATCAGAAGGAGAGAAAAGATGCTGAAAAGAATAAATATAGCTACCAACTCCTGGGTTTCAACAGTGTTCAACTGATAGAAACTCCAAGAGGAGTTAGGTCAAGATGTGCTCATCTCGTGTTTGGCCATGAGTATGCCTTAGCCTTCCTGGACCCTTCCCCAGATGGGAGTTCGGTCATTTGGCACTCAGAGGCTGAGTTGGGAGCTCCAGGGGCAGGGGTGGAACGTTGCCTCTGGTGTGCCAGGGATTGGCGGCCACTGCGGGACTGGGATACAGGCCCAGGGGGGTGTATGGGGCAGGGCACTGCCTCACCAGGGAAAGGCCTGACCTGCCTCTGCCACACACACACAGAGAAGGTTTCCAGCCAGCAATCCTTCCAGTCTCTCACCAGCACAGAAACATGTATCTATAATGTGATGTGGCCTTATAATATATTCCTGTCCAAGAATTTGGTTTTGGCAGTAGTGAGTTGTGAGATACATGTCACTATTTTCCTGCTTCTTGAGATAATCAATTGGTTGAATTGTTCCACTATGTGACAGTATTTTTCTCTAGAAAACTAACATTATTGGAGGTACTGGTTTGGTTTATGCATAAGATAAAATAATTACTTTTGGATAACAAGTACCAAAACAACAGAATTATAAATCATTTGAGGTTGGACCGGAACCCACTGCAGTCCCAGAACACTATCCTTTAACGGATATGTAAGGAGGAGATTAAGAGAATTTCTGAGGAAATCATGAGAGTTTCACTGTTTTGACAAATGGCACGTGCTAATCCCTTATTTAATCCTGTGTCTCAAGGAAGACCATATTCGTGTTTTCTGTAGCCTTTCGTGTACCCTTTCTGACTCTGGATATGCCATGTAAAAGTAATTATGCCTCCTCTAAGAACAACAGTTGCCTCGTCTTTCCAGTGCCTCTCTTTCTCTGCAGAAGTAAATGCCTTCACACCACCCACACACCCCAGGAGAGCAGCCTTCCCCCCACTCCCTGCCTCTGCTACGGTAGCAGCAACATCCATTTGTCTTCAATTACAGAGTTAGGGATCTTGTTGTCACAGCTGAAGGTGACATTAAGCATCTCACATCATCACTTGTCTCTTTCTATTATTGCTTTTCCCCCTCTGTGCTGAAGCTTCACAGTGCTTTCTCTTATATAGTTGAAGCTTTGGGCTACAATTTAATCTAGTTTGGCCTTACTGGTTTGGTTGTTCTCTTTGGTTTTGTACGCTTTATTCCTGTTGAGATTCTTAAATGTGACTAATATAGAAGTCATATACTCTTATTAAATCAGAGCCTTGTCTAAAATAACCATAAAGCCAAAACATTTAAAGAAAGTCTGCCTATCCGTTTTATTAATAATCATACCATCCTCTGTTTGTAGACTGTTCATTGCTAATCTTCATCTATTTACTTTGGAGAAACTTATGTCTTATTTGCTTGTCTTACATCTACCTATTAACTCCACATATGCATGCAATAAATATCCCAGCAGTCAAATTACCCCCGATATTCATAAGTTGTTTCAAAGAAGCCGTGAATGTATTCTGATTTATTACAACAATTAATGAATTAATTCTAAATGTTATTTTATAGGTGGTATCAAGGCTATTTTCAGCAAAAGTTTCAATCTTTAATTACAAACATACAGCTTTACCAACAGGACAAGTGTTCAGTGCAGATAAGAGGTTACATCACAGTGCAGTAACACTGAAGGGCCCTTGCTGTAGCCGAGCAAGATACAGACTTTGTGCTGAGCAAGATGCAAACTCAGAACAAAAAAATGCCCCCCAAACTTTCTTATTAATATCCTATGATGAAAGCCCTTAGAAGACAACTGTAAACTGGGAAAACTTTGACTTTTTCACTGAAGCTGATAAATATTATAAAGGTCAGAAATTAGTTGTCCATCAGAAATATGTGTCTATCAGGTACAAAATCAGCCATCTATAAGCATGGTATCCTCTCTATTCCTTTTTATTTTTAAGGAAGACATTTGAGATGCTTGACATCTGCAGAGCTCATGAACCCAAGGTCACTGAAGTTAGATGAATTTCTGTTCATGTTCTTAGCTATTTTTATTACACATAGATTATATTCTAAACAATGCCCACTTAATGCACTTTGTTTCACATATTTTCTTTTGTATACTTAGTAACCATGGAAAAGTCACATACTGATCATTCTATTCTTTGAACTATAAGATATGCATTTTTGACTTTTATTCTGTTAAATTTATTCAGTCTTGAAATAACTGTTTAATTGAGAATAGTTTGCTTTATGTGATCAACCATGGAATGAATGCATATATATTATTTATATACATACATATATATATAAATCTAGGCAAAAAATATATATATATTTTGAGATTACTAGATTTTGAAACCAAGTACAGATCACAATATTTTCCTTCTTCAAAAGGAGTGGGAAATATTGTATAATATTATCCAAACTGAAGCTGGATTTACTCAGAATGCTTGTTTTTTAAACTTTCCACTAAATGGGCGGGAAGGTGGTATAGTATGTTTATTTTTTGATGCAAAGGACACAGATTTGATTATTTTTATGTATGGTTTCATATTCTTTCATATGCCTTCTGGTAAACTATATCTTTGATGTCTAGCAGGAAAGTCTCGCTTCTTTCCAGTCTTATATTTCAATGCTCGAGTGAGCTTGCATTACTTCTGACAATATTCCCATGGACATGATGATTGTATATCTCATATATCTGCAGTTTGAAGTGCTTAATAGATTCAAAATTAGCCTTGTATAGCAAATTTTCTATGTCAAAGTCAGTTAATTTATAAAGACAAGTATTATGAGAATAGAAAAGAAATTTCCATTAGGGAAATCTGTCAATAGAGAATGGAGTTTGAAAGTCATTAGGTGCCATCATCTCTTCAAATGTTTTAGTAGTAGTAACTATTTTTTTTAATAGCAGTCTCCTACTGCTACATCAGTCTGACTGGAAATCACAGCAGTTTCTAGTAACTGATGCCTGTTCATATACCTTTTAGCTGATTAAAATCCTCTCTTTTCAATCTGTAATGAGAAACACCTTGATCCTGTATTCAAATCATAGTGTTCTTCTATCTTTGCATATTATTAAAAATACTTCCTGGTAATTACAATATAGCAATATATCATACAATACACCTTGCTCTAAATTATTTTTGTTTGGTTATATTTCCAAGTAGCTGAACAATTATCCATTCTGTAGGTTTATTATTTTTCTGTCCAGAAACACTGTTCCTAAATACTCCATCTTCAAAATTCCAGGTGGTCCCAAAAATGTCTTTGTGCTACTTATATTAAAAGAGAAGCTACCTAAATTGGCCTATATTTGAACCAAAGTCATTGCTCCCTTTCCCCCACAATCAAAATCCCACACGTTTGACTAATCTTTTGGAGACAAGCGCCACAGCTTTTCAGAGTTCATTGTTGCAAATGTGAAAGCTCTATTTTAATTGTACATTTAGACTTGGAGCACATTAATGCAAGCTGCTGAGTGCTTTTAATTTGTCTTGTCTTTTTTCACTGCATATACTGTGTAGTCTGACCCTTCTTTGGGAGGAGATACTGCTGGAAATTGCTGAAACACTGTGTAAGATGCTTGTCTCAAGAGGAAATATATTTATGGAATTAGGATTAGAGGAATTGCCTGTGTTTGTAGATTGCATTCTAATATAAAGATAGTTTCATTACTTTTAAATATATTGGCTTTGAAAGTGGAATCCTAGCGAAACAATCCATGCAAAATTCTTAGAATCTGCAGCTAGACAGTTTTCCTAGTAAAGTAATTCAGGAGGTTGCTGGTGGAATCCATATAATACACTGCAAGCTGCAGTTATATGGGATAAAGTCCACTTGGCTATCAGCTTTTACGTTAACTTCTACAAACAAAGAAATGTCTCTTAGGTCCAAAATTTCTGGACTAGAGGTCATGAAATGCTGGAAGGATAAACCAGGTAGGTTTTGTCCACACTTTCTCTGCTTTTGAGCTCTTCCTTAGGTATGCTTTATTGATCACTATCAAAGTCAGGATACTGGGCTAGATGTAACTTTAATTCTATTTTCTGAAGAATACTGTTTTAATAATATTTTGAATTATTTAGACTTTATGTATATATTAACCATACCATGAAACTGTGATGTAATGTAAATTGAATACCCATTTCAGAGAAGGAGGAAAATTCAGCCAGATCAAAAGCTAATGCTCAAGCAAGCCAAGAGTCTTTTCTCATTTGAAAGCAGAATAAACAAAAACTTAGCACATTCCCCATACTTATATATATAACAACTTATGTGAAAAAAAAGTCCAAGAGCAAAAATGGTTACTCTTAAAAAGTGCCTCCTAAATAGGAATATCATAGAATGGTTTGGATTGGAAGGGACCTGGAAAATCACCTAGTTCCAATCCCTCTGCCATGGGCAGGGACACCTTCTGCTATAACAGGTTGCTCAAAGTCCCTTCCAAACTGACATTGAGCACTTCCAGAGATGGGCAACCTGGGTCAGTGCTTCACTGCACTCTCAGCAAAGAATTTCTTCTCAGTATATAACCTAACACTACCCTCTTTCAGATTAAAGATATTACCCTTTGTCCTATCAAATTCCAAATGTGGGATATGGAATTTTAAGGTACATTATTACAATTTCTTGTCTGGCATGTATACCGAAACCAGGAAAAAGGATCAATGGTCACTAAGCAGACAAAAGCAGAGCTAAATCTTATTTCTGAACTGTGTGGTTTGTCAATACTAGTGATAACCTCTTTTGTATCAAGGTTGTTAGCTTGTTTCATACATGTGTTTATAAAAAGCAAGTGTATTACTTATATATTTCTCTGTCTTTATGCTAACTTTTCTGTCATATCTTTCTTCACTTAGATCTGCATATAGGATGTGGCTTGTATGCAAACATTTATGCAGCTGAATTACAATACAGTAAATGTTTAAGCAGTTCATCTGTCCTTGAGTTCAGTGGGACCAATTATCTGCTTATCTCTTTTACTTGTATTCGTAGAAGTACTATAGGTTTGAGTCCTTAAACTGTAAGCTCTCTGGTAAGCTTTTAGCATATTTACCTCTACCATATCTGGGAAGAAAACTCTAAAAAAAAATAATAGTAAGAGCTTAATTTTTTTTGTGTGTTGCTTTATACAAACTATAGTCTCAATTTGTGAATTAGAGCACACCAAGATACCAATGGCTGTATCTTATTCATCTCTAAAATATGAGGTGATAGATGTGTAAAACATTTTCAGCTCTTACCTTCTTATTCTTTGGTAATGAAAATCAAAATTATGACATTAGCATCCCTTTCAAGCCAACTAACTGATGCTGCAGCATTATGAGTCATCTCTTTTAACACCAAACTGCTTTTTAAAAAAAATGTTTTAATGGTGATAAAAGGTTTGAGGGTGATATGGATACAGATCTTACTCTACCCATGAAACACAGGGAAAAGCAGTAAAAGTTCGGGATTAACTCTGAGCTAGAAAGGTAACTGCATTTTTTCAACATCTTGAATTCTTTGCTGATACTGCTCTTGAACACAGAGGTTTGAGATGTTCACTCTGCCCACTGTAAGTGCATTGAGCACAGTGGAGTACTGTATGTAATTGTGTAAGGCACTGAATAGCTACAGAGTGAGAGCCTTTAGTCAGCCGATACCAGATCTAATCTGTCACCAGGAATTTAGAGGTGAAGTTCTTCACATGGCCTGTGCTGAGACCCACAGCAGAGCAGAGCTCCTGGGCTGCTCCCTTGCACTTGCTGCACAGCCTTAATGCTGCTGCCGCCAGTGGTGATGCCCTGAGGGTGCCATGACAGAGTGACTGCATCAGAAACACCCACATACTGTGGGGTCAGGCTGCCCAGGACAGTTTGGTAAGGGCCTGTATCCTTTCCCTCAGTTTAAAAGTGTAAGGTGATTGGGAGTTTCCTTTTCAGAACACAATGCTTCAGTTCAAGCCCACCTTTCTTCTGGGCAGTAGGTACTATGGCAGCCTCTGGCTATGGCATAACATTCTCTGCTTTGCCAAGGGTTGCTGTGGTGGATGAGGACAATTGCCCAGCGCAGTTACATCATATCCTGGTCTTGAATGATTGTTTTGAGTTCAGAAATGGTGAGGACAACTTGGTACTCTGCAGCACCAACACACCACTTGCAGAATGTCTCTTCCCATGGTCAGCATGATTGCCATTTGCCTATAAAATTAATTAATTCCTGATTCCTGTGGATGACTGGACAATCAGGCCAGTGTAGCAACACTCATTTGCTTGGTTGAACTGCCACGTCATCCAGGTCTTCCACTGCCCACATTACTGCCCAGCTGGGGTCCTCAAAGTTTCACATGCTGTAGTTTCATACTTTCTCTGTGTTGGCAGGGGAAAAAGAGTTAGGAATGATGAACAGATCTTCATTCGGGCCCACCACAAGGATTGTCCACCTGAACAGGATTATAACTCATTCATTCTACTAGTTCTTGTTCACAAGGTCAGGGATGGTGAAGATTATCATTGATTATTTATGGGGTCTGTGATGCAGTGTACTAAATACGTATGTAACATTTGTGGTTTTTAGAGCTTGGACATCTTCACTAGGGACAAAGCAGAACTCTCTTCTCCTAAAGGACTGTGGTACTGTCAGCCTTAGAGTGTATGTCTGATTACTGATAGCAGTGCTTGTTGTTATTCCTTTTCATCATACTGCTCTACTATGCAGTAGAGCAGTATGATTCCTTTTCATCATATGCTCTACTATGGTGGTCAAACATGCCCTGAGCTCTTGCAGGTAGAGTGCAAGTGTGTCTGCAGGTGCCTGGCTGCACCAAACAGACCATTTAGGGCAGTTTCCAGATCATCATGGCAACTATAGCCACCACATAATACCACAGTTGTGAGGTATGCATTAATGAAAGCATAGTAGTGCAGCCATAATTTGTCCATAACTTGGAGCCTTTCAAGTTAGAATGGATGCTGCAGAACAAAGTTGTCTAGGTATCCTTGATGCAAATTAACATTTATTACAGGGGCAGTGTGGATGCTCCAAGACAAAACAGCAGTCCAAATGCAGACGATTTGCTATCACAGTACAGTTGCTAACAGCAATTTACGTATACTCACTCCTTGAAGTTGCAGTGAGGTATTCTTGGATATCCCGCCACAGGTTTGTCTGATTATGCATATAGCACTACCTAAGCCAGGAGGTTTGTCAGGGAAACGATACTCAGTCCTTTTGAGCTGTTCCCAAGTATTTCTTGGTCTGAGAGCTGAAGGAAGCAGTGAAACAATGGAAGTTAATATCTCTGCATCCCAGGTGTGTTTGGAGGCAGAGATGTTTGTTCTTGGTAGTGTTTGAAGAGGCACAGTTCACTGGAGGTTCCCCAGACACAGCCTACTGAGACATCCACATCCCAAGGACACTAACTGTGTGTAAACTGCAATCATTTCTTTAGTGACCAGAGCTGAGGAGAACTGCTTGGTGAGCAGCGGTGGATGCAGTGACTTGGCACCTGCTGGCAGATGTGTGAACACAAAAGGAATGGTGTAATCCTGGTAGCCTGAATGACCTGACAGCAGGAGCATGGCACATTTTTTGGGAGCATGGTTCTATTTTTATGGTGTGTAAGTAGCAGAATATCACTTACCTGCTTACCTTCAGATGGAATTCCTTGGTAGGAATGAGCAACCCATCAGCCCTGTGACCATGCATGGCGTGCCTGGGTGTAACCTGGGTGGTGACATATGTTCGTATCAAAATAAGCACCTGTGGCTGCTGCCTTGCCAACAAAGCAGTACAAGTCACTGTACTTTGTCCTATGGATTTCCATTTTCTTTTCTCCTGAATAAGACTGGAAAGAAAAAGTTTCCTTACTTTAGGAGTTTTTATCCAGCCAATACCCATCACCTTGGCCACTGTGTGCAGTGCAGTTAGCTGGCCAGTGCTGCCACAGGGGCGTGGGATAGGCTGGCACTGGTGGCCTGCAGCAAGGTCCCCCTGCATTCTTGGGCTGTCTCGGTGCTAGAAGAGGTCAAGATAGAGAACTGGTATCTGGATCCAGCCCTGAGAATAGTGGAGCAATTCTAAAGATCTACAGCTCAGCATAGATTGGGAAACAATATTTAAATACCACCCTCATGTCCTCAGGTTCTTTTTCAAATTCTTGAAGTTGAATAAGCATATCTTGTCATCTTATATGAAAACAACCTTTGGTGGATCATTTGCCGTCTCTTCTTACTACAGCTGGTGAGTATTCCTGTCAGCAAAGTCAAAGGCATCAAAGTAGCAGTTTTAAATCTTGATGAATTTTTTAGTTTCCTCCTAGGTGTATATTGTATGTTGCCAAAGGTGCATGTAAATGAGGTGGTTGTTCTAAAACTTGTTGGTCGTATGTTTTTATAAGGTGATGAGGCAGGAATGCAGGTATGAGGATATGACCCAAGGGATTGAAAGGATGAGGCCTCATCCTTTGCAGGATAAAAAAGCCTGAACAACTGGGATCTTGCAAAGGTTGTGCCCATGCAAGGGCAGGGCCTGAATGTGAATTATTCTCTAGTCTCTGCCCATACTTCTCCCCCGAGGAAAAATTTATTTTGTCCCAGAGCAGAAGCTGAGTGTAAAGTAATACCAATGCAGTGGTCACAGTAGCATACAATGCTGTCTGAAACAGTTGCTTTGAAACTGGTAGTTGCTTTCTGTTATTTGTTCTTAATATACTGAGACAAACTAGATGTTGTTACCTTTTCTGCAAATAAACAAGATTTCATCAAAGATACATTGATTCTATCATCAATTTCTCATCCTGGCATAATCTGCAGGATCTTGAGAATAGGCTGGCTGCCTTAAGCAGCAGACAGAACACTAATGGAAGCTAATTTAAATTTCTATTTTCAGCCCTCATCTAAGGGTACATAAACACAAATACCCCTATCATATATTTCAAATGTAAAGTTAAATAATAATTTGCTGGATGAACCGCTGTCTGAAAATACACGACGCACTCCCCTTTTGGAATGATACACAAAGAACTTCTGTGCTTTGAAATGATTCATAGCAGATGGGAAGAAAAAGGATCATTAATTGATTCTTCAAATAAAAGATCACAAATTTAACTGAGAGACTTTGTTGGAAAATCAAATGGACCAGATTTTCAGAGAAGCTTGTGCTTTTCACGGAAGTCTGCTGGCAGAATTTCAAATCCGCTTGATGATTAAACAGCAGGTCATTTAAAGTGTGTTTACGTTAACAAGACTCTGTACCCATATTCATACTAGGGCAAGGCATAGTACACAAAGAGTTTCTTGGATTATAATTAGTTTAGATTACTTTCCATTATGTATTGGTAAAGGCAGCCCATGGGCTGGCTCGTGTTTCAGGTTACCCTGCTGTTCCTGTTCATGCAGCAGTAGCTTTGGGTAAGGTATCTGCGTGACAGTATCTAAAAAAACCTGCTCAGCAGTTCTAAGTAGTGACCCTTGCACTTTTCTGGCCCGTGTTCCTGTACATGCCACCACCCATTGTTATTATCAAACTTTAAACTGAAAATAGGACAAAAGTGATACAAGCAATGCAAGGTTGTATTTCATAAGAGTCTTTGGGCTCCTTGCAAGCAAGTCTCTAGATTACACTGCATTAAACCATATTCTTATTAGTCTGTCAGTGCCACTGGAGAAACAGATCCGTAATATGTAACACCAGAAACTGGTGTTAACTACTTTGCAGTCAAACCTGTTTACTACCCTTACCACCAATACTTTTTACAGGCTGTGCATTCTCTTGTGCACCATTTTTGAAACTACAGAAATTCTATGTTTTTACTTCTATTTCATTAATTCACTTGATATGTGTGAAGGCAAAGTATTCACACTGACACTTCTGAAAAATGTTTTAATCCTTTGTGTTATTACATAATTTCTTGATTCGTTTTTATCTGGTGTGGTTTAGCACAGCAGTATGGACCCACCCACTGCATTTCAAAGTGTAATCTCTCTGACACTTAAATGACATTTTTCCATTTTCTTGGGTAATGAATAATTTACAATGTGGGCCTGTAAAGAATCTATGATCATACTTAAATATCTGCGAAATTTACAGATTCACTTTTTCATTTTGAATGCGCTAAGGTAATATAAAATGTTTCACTTACTGCTCTTCCTCCTTTTTCCATAAATACCTTATGTTCTGCAGATTGTAAAAACACTTTATAAAGTATAGCTTATCAGGTATATAACTTTGTAAGGCTGGTTGATGGTTCCACTGTCAAAAATTAAGAAGGAAATCATTAGAAAAACTACTATTAAGCCAAGCCTGTCTGTAATATTAAAAGGTGTATATGTAGATACAGGTAGGGTCAGAGGAGTCTAAATCTAAAAATCTGGGAAAACATTTATGAATTTATTGTGTATTATGATTTTTGATGTTAGACTCTTTTGTCTCACACTGGGAACAGGAAAAGCTCATTTAAGATTGAAAATTGAGAGGTTAAGGTACAACTGAGAGATACAGCAAATATGTAAATTAAAAAGAGCTTATGAGAGGAGAGAAGGCATTCAAACTCCCATATTGCCAGGGGATGCAGTCAGACAAACCAAGGAAGCAATTACTACAAAGGTCAGCCCAGCTTGGAGTTATGGAGATAGGAGTCTGAGCTCAGGGAGGAAAAGATGCAGAGAGAAAGGCACACTGTAGGCAAAGAAGAAAATAAGGAATAGCCTGGGCAATGCAAAGAGGCTACTCTGTCCATCACGCAAGTCATCTGAAACACAGGGCAATCTTTCTATTAAATCTTGTCTGGAACTACATTATTCTTGTTTCATGTCTTCCTCTCAATATGCATTTTTCCTTGCATGACTTGTGGAGTTTGGGGAAATTAGAGCATGTTCCTTGTAATCAGTTATGAAGATGAGGCTTAGAACCAGTTCCATTCCAGTCACCTCAGCAAAGATCAGCACAACCTTGCACTCAGTCACCCATTTTCAGCTAGTGCTATGAGAACAGCTTGTGGAAATGGTTAATGACTTAGAGCTTCATATGACAACCAGGGATCACAATTTCAAATAAAAAAATATTCACCCTCTAAATCTGGCTTTCTTGAAATTTGTTATTGTCTGGGTAATGAGATCTTTTGAAAATCAGCTGGGCCAAATTAAAGAGATAGTGTGTATCCGCTTAACTCTACTGAAGTGGTGCTGCACAAGTATACTGAATGAAGATGTCAACTAACAATTTTATGTTACTTATTAAAGCCAAACCCAAGATCTGTTTAGAACTTGTAGCAAACTATTCTGTACTTTTACCAAACTCTACTTCCTGACTACCACTTCAATGCAAGGAAAAGTTTTTTCTTGAATATTTATATATATCTTTATAATATAATGTCATTTCAATACAATATTGTTTCTGACAAATTGATTCATTATTCTGAGCTACTGATATGGCATAAGCTATACTCTCATCATTGCCTGATCACACACTTCCTTACATAATTTTCATCTCTTTCCAGCTTTGAAGTTTCATCATCCTTGTCAAGATCTGGAAGTGCAGCTCAGGATATGGTAGTGTCCACAAATAAATAGTAAGTGCCATCTTAATGCCTCAGACAGCAATGTATTTTAATACTTAATCCATTTAAGTTCAGTATGTAAAACTCAAGATACACATGAAATACATTGAATCTTCTTGAAAACTCTAAAAAGAAATGTGTTTAATGTGCTTCTAATGTGGAACCAAATGTTTAAGAAAATGTTCATCAAGAGCGAACTTGTTGCTTCAGTGCTGTGAAGCTTTACTATGTTGGTTGTTGGTGTTGAAGGTCAGGGAGTCTGATGTGAGCAGCATGACTTAGAAGAAGGTATTTTTTCAGACTGGGTGCTTTAAGTACAAAATTTGTCATTATGCAGCCAGTCAATGACCTGATTTTCAAATGCTATTTACACAGGATGCTACCTGGTCTGCTATGGATGTTCATTCCATTAAAGACAACACACTGGAAAACCAGAACTTGGGATCCCTTTGGGGGGACACCACATAGGATGCCCTCAGGCACAACAGCCATCTTATAAGCACTGTCAGCCTCTTATCTTAAGGCCTTTTTAACACCCTGCATGTTGTCTTTATTTGTGTCATGATCCAGCATACCCCCATGAGGTAACTGATACTATCATTATCTGAAACTACCTCAGAACAAAGTGAAAGGAATTAAGAAACCTCTGGCAAGGCACAGATCCTGCTAACTGATTAACCACTATCTCAGTCTGTTTACCTAGAGTGCTGCTTAAGGCCCCCATGCAGTCAGTCTGTACACTTCCTTAGGCATCCTCATGGGAGAAAATGGAAAAGATGCTTGAAGATCCTAATTATCTCCATGCTTCTCCCCAGTCATTCCAAAAATGCCAGGGTCATGATAGCTCCAAAGATTTTTCAAGCAGTTCTAGAGATGGTTGTGGAACCTAAACCTGTCTATGCCTCCTAGCTTAGAGAAATAGCATACTGCATTTCCAGACATTTGTGGGCAAGTCGTATAGCAAAAGCTGGGTTTTACTGTGAGCATCTCATCGTTTTTATGGTCTATCCAAATTTAGTAATTAATAAACAAAAATAAGAGCATAATCTAGTACTGATCTTGTCCAGCAAATACAGTGATCTAAAGTTATAACTCAGAATGTTAATTTTTTAAATTTTCCTTGTTATTATATAAAATCACCACAGGAAGGTGAGTTTTCTCACTGCTCTTATACAAAGTTAATATTTAAATTATTTACTTTCTAACCAGTCATCAACAGCATATTGTTATTCACAAGTAGGAGCAACAGGCCCAAATGCTTCTGTACAGTATCTACAGCTGACATTGCAGCATTACTGATATTCATAGTCCTGTAGCTTGTTAGCCACTTGCTGTCATATGAACCAAAAACAACTAGGGGCCTGAATGTTTGTGGATAAAATCTCAGAGGTACTTTAATTTCTGCTGCTGGGCACACACTTTATGAGAGGACAATCAGGATTTCTCAACATCAGAACAGGGCATTTGTGATAAAATACCTAGCTGAAGACGGCTTTTGTTCCAAACTAGTTTTCTGAACTTCAGACTGTCTTTCAAGTCCAAGTAAACTCGTAGGTCATCAGTAGCAGGGCATCAATCCTACAGATGATTTAGAAGGGTTTAAAGATTATCAGAAATAAAGAAAAATTATCTTAAAGAATCTAATTAACACATCTGGAATGCTTTATTAGGATCATTTTATTTCGGTTGAAATCTCTTGAATGAATCATTCCAGACTGATGTTAGAAATTCTCTTTACTGTAAGAACAGTGTACCTTAAATTGTTACTTATAGGCCTGAATTAGTGTTCTGCGACATTTCTGTATCCAAATTCTTGTTATCTTTAAAGTATGTGTTTGGAATTGTTCATGATTTTGTAATGAAGACTGTTTTTGTACAGCATACAGAGTGATAATGTTAAAGCAGCAAAGAAAAGAAGAGCTAGAAAGTAGCAAGTTGGAGTTCAGAAAAAAGATTTTTCTTTTAGCTGACAATGTTATATAAAGATTTCAGAATTAAGAATAGATACCAACTTTATTCTAAATTTCAGTGCACCCAGCTGAACCTTTCAGAACTCTGCAAACTCTGGGAAACATTTTGGACAGACTAGGATGAAAGTATAATTTCAGTCAAAACATATCACTGCTCTTTAATTACAAATGGTTGCTCGGGGGTATAAATTTTCACACTATTCCACTCCACTCTCCAGCTGTGGGAGTGAAACTTTGTACTATCTAAGTTATAGCACAAAAACTGTGGACCTTTAACAGGAAAGTTAACTTTTACTAGAAGGTTGTAACATCTCATTATACATTAATTTAGTAGCATCTTTTAAAAAGAGCAGCACAGCTTCTCCCGTATTTATTACTTCTTATGAATGACATCAAGAATGGCTTCTTCTGAATTAAAGAAAAACTTGGAGGTTGGTAATTTAATTACTTGGAGGATAGTTCAGTTTCTTTACTTAAAAGTGACCAAAGTTAAAACCATATGCAGCCAAGTTATTATTTTAGCCTGACTTAACTCTTACTTTTTCCTAATAGTGATGTAATAAAACCCTTTTTAGTTATTAGTAGTTCAGGTTGAGAGAAAAACTTTGTGTGAACTTCGTCTGGATTGCAGAAAAATGACATTTTAAATCTTCAAAAGAAGTAAAAAGAGCCAGATATTGATTGTAATTAGGATATTTATTTCTGTACCTACTCCAGATTGTATGACAAGTGGTTTAAACATCTCTGTTTGCTTTCCCAGTGGAAGAATAGCCACAGGAGTATTCACTTCTACATAATTAATTTTTGAAAAGCATAATACATGTGAAATCTATTACAGTGACATTTTTTGAATATAGTTCTCTCTTGACCATATGGTTACCTTGCTAACTGTCTGAAAGTATTTTAATCAGAGAAGTAATATTACAGATAATACCTTGGTAGGTTAATCCGTTTGTGTTTTTGTAATTTTAAAGTTACAATGACTTTTGGAAAAGTGAATACTCTAGAAAATTAATGTTTATCAGGGAGGAAAAAAATCTGTTTCTTACATTATAAGGCAGCAAAATGTTTCATTTTATCCTAAATGTTGAAGTACGTGTCTCCAGCTAATTTATTGAAAGGTTCAGTTTGCATATAGTCATAAAATGTCAGTGAAATAATCCTTTGACTTTAATCTCCCTTTTGAGTGATAACTTAGAATTTCCCAGTGATAACTTTGGTGGAACATGAGGAGGAAACATAAGCTAAGTTCTCCAAAATCTGAATTTAAAATGTGAAAAAAAAAAAAAAAATGTGCTTTGTGTTTTTAAATTTATAATTGTCTTTCTGTTAAGGATGAAGAGATGCTTTTGACAAGAGGCTTGAAATCTCTCCTTCCCCATGTGCTAAGAAGAATAATTCGGTGCAACAGACTCAGTATTAGTAATACTTCTGGGATGGCGGAAGGTAAGTAAACCTAACAGCTCTCTGTGCAAAGTGATTCCATTTTAGATTCATGACTATGTGGTTTTTTGTTTGTGAAGGATTGAAGAAATATCAAAAGCACTAAAGTAAAACAGAAGAAAATGTTATGTTCTTTGGTGTTTTTTAAATTGCATTGTAAGCTTCTGACTCTGTTTTTTGAATCATAATGATACATAAGAGAAAATACACCATTCTACCTGAGTAATATACATGGACTTTGTTTTCGGTGTTTGCACTGCATCCCTCAGCTTCCAATTGTCATTGAGAAATGATGGATGCAGAAAATATTTGAAAAATCTCTAACCAAATCTGTCTTTTCTTGCATGTTATTATCACATTTGTAAGATGACCTGCTATGTTCTTCACAGAGACCTTGCTTTACTTAGCACATTAAGTATGCTTTGAGGAAGAATTAGAGACATACAGTTACAGAAGTGGTTTTCTGCTTCATTTGTTGCAGAAGGTGAAGATTACTGGCTCAGCAAGACTGGGAATTATAAGGGGGAGGGAAAAATTTGTTTTATACTCAGATAACTGAATGCATTCTGGCAGATTGATTTCTGTCTTGCCTCTCATAGCTGGAGTTTTACAGAAGCAGAGAAGTCTGTCATTGTTCTGATCAACTTTAAAAAGTAACTTAAAAATACCATGGCAAATAGTTGATCAGCAAAGCTGTATAGTAGCACTACTATAAAACAATGTTAAAGGTCATTTTATAGAATAATAGTGAGTCTTGAAATTGTGAGTTTCTTTTCCATCAGTTCCTAAGTTGAAAAATACTAATGGAAGACATTTTATAATGCTAATAATTTGCAGTTTGCTACAGTTGAATTTTTAAGCGAATTTATTGCTGCAGTAGCTTTAAATGTATTAGTTCTAACATTTTTAGAAATACTGTTGATATACAAAACAAGTTCATGACCAAACAATTTCATTATACAAAAAGAATCATTGTAACAAATTGTCTTATGTTGTTGTTATCCAATTCTTTCTTACTGTCCTCATTGTCATTCACTAAAGAAATTAAAAGCCCTTTCTAAGCTTCTCTGAAGCGGGACATGAGTGTGTTGAATTAATGTCTGGGCTGGTCAGCACATCCAGCTCCACTGCCATTGCCTGTGGATACATTGGTAATGATGGCTCCATAATGCAAGTGAATACAGCAGGAGATACGGGTTTCATGTATACGAAAAAGTAAGGATAGCTATCAGGAGAGGCAATAAAGTTCTCAAAGTGTTATAATAAAGCTTCCTGAGTTTATCAAGTATTTGCCTGCAGATTCAGTCTGTCATCTGTAACCTGTGTGTGAAATCCAGTGTTGTCAGTTGAATGCTCTGATTAAACCCGTAATTTTAAGAACCCACCAATGTAACCAACAAAGCAGAAAGTTCTTGTAGATTTCTCATGGATGGCCGGGAATGAAGTTGAGAGGTAACTGAATGTAGTGTTTTATTCAGTGGTATATGTAGTATGTTTATTTAGCAAAAATATTTTTCTGTATTTAGCAAGAATCTTTTTCTGTATTTAGTAACTTCTGCTAGCAATAAAATGAATTTTTGTGCTGAGTGCTCCCAAGAGAGCAGTTTGTGGACAAATTCAGTATGCAAATACATGCTTACCTCAGCCTTTGCTTTGCATTTTTCCATCAGGAATAGAATTCTATCTTTGGATTTCTTAGTTAGCTTTGGTCAAGAGTAAGATTTGGCTCATTTTCTACAGCATTTGAAGGCAGCTCATTGATTTCAACTAAATTATTGCCTCTTTGCTGACAGACTACTGCAGTATTTAAGAAAGTGGGTGTTTCTGTGCAGCCTCCTACTCGCCTGCCTGATATCAGACAGTAATAACTCTTCAAGAGACTATCAGTATGGAATTTAGGGACTGTTAATTGCTGGGTTTATACACCCCAGACCAGTTGTACTCCAAATTTCCCCTCATTATTTGAACAGCTGATATTTCCATGTAGGAAGATTCAAATGGCATTGGTATTAACTACTACTGTTAAGAAAATAAATTTTTGCTAAATAAATGAATGGGACCTTTCTTCAGTGGTACTCATTGCAAAAATGTAAATGTCTTTAGAAGCTATTTCATGGTAGTAGTCAGCAATCTTTTAAATCAAAGCTGTTTCCAAGTGAAAAAGTGTAACAGTTCTGTTTATTTTAGGTTCTGTTTATTTTTTTTTAATTAGAAATAGTGGAAATTACTGAGATTCAGTGGTCAGTCAAGAATTTATTCCTGAACTGTAATCATATCTGTTTAATTGCAGCCCACATTAAAATTACCTAGCTAAGAAATTTTAAAGACTGTGCTACGAACATCAATATACCAGGAGTTTACTGTTGGATTGACCATGATTTGTATCTTGGTGTTGTGAAAAATAATTGTGAATGTGTGGTATGTGATAGCCTTTCTTTGGCTCTGGGTTAACATTTGCAAATAAAGTATTTTCCTACAGAACAATTGTAGCACTGGGTCAGGCTGGCCTACTAGGCCGAGAGCCCCAAAGGGAGCCGAATAACAGACCACACCGAGACAGCAGCCGAAGAGGGCAGAAAGAGAGAGAGGGCAGAACCCTCTGCTTTTATTTATATGTTTTCACAAATCACCGTGGATTGGAGGTAGAAATCAACACCTTCATAATCCACTGGTCAAACATCTGTCAATCATATTTCTCCACCCAGTATACTGGAATTATAAACACAGGAAAAGCATAGATAGTTGCTAAGAAACCATGGCCATGTTTACAGAAAAGGTTCTAAGAAAAATGTTACAGAAAGAAAAACACTGAAACACTGCAAACTCAGGGCAACAAACAATAATTTCCCAAGTTAGACAAGAAATTATGTTTATATATAATTCATAGAAATGTTTATTAATTATGGTGTCTTCATATTCTGCTATTACCCATGTCTGCCAATTGTTTTAGCTGTGAATGACTTCATATATAGACTAGACCTATCTTTGATTTTTAAAATATTTCAAGAAGGTTAATCTAATTACAGAGTTCCGAATCAAAAATTTCCTTCAGGTAATTTTTATAAACCATCTAAAGAAATGTATACAGAAAAGTTATTGTTTCACAAACAAAAAGATGAATTAATAACCAGTCATTCCCACCTTCCACAATTCAAGGCTATAAACAGGCCAATGTTGTGATTTTGCACAAGTCCCTGGCTGATGACTTTGAGAAGTTCTGCCATGCCAACGATGGACCCCTGCCACTGCTGTACAGAAGTCAACCAGGGGATTGGAAATGTCCTTCCCTGAGCAGTGATTCTGATATCAGGTAACTGATTCTGATATACAGAGTAACTCTGGTGGTCCATACTCTGCAGCGAATGCAGGTGGTGATTAGGGGGGTTTCAGGAAACAGCCTGGTTACACTGTTGAACATTTTGAACAAGATTCTTTTCTTGGAGTTATACCTTTGAGTGAAAACCGTGTGTAACAGCCTGATCATCTTGTTCTTGAGAAACACATTATGATAATTGTCAGTTTTACAAGTATTTCTCTAATCCAAAGGTGAAATTTTGTGTAATTTTTAAATATTTTGAAGTCTGAGTCTGCAGAATTCAGTAATAGGGTTTTACATTTGTTTTATTCACTAGAAATGTGGCCATGGTGTCTGCATGACACTTGTAGAGTCTCTGAAATTTGAAAGATGTACTCCTGTGGTAAACATTAAAAACATTAAAAGAGCTCCCCAATTTTTGAAAGCTGGAGACAAGATACACATAAGGGGCCTTTACCTATGAAACCTAAGAAATCTCAAACTCTAACATGGCTGTGCTGGCCAGCTTGGTTTTGTGCAGAATAAGATGTTCTGGGGGTTTTGCCTGTGTTTGTTTCGTTATTACTCAGAAAGAAAAAAAATGGACAAAGTAGGCTGTATCTTGTGGTTTCACACTGGGTTTATGTCAACTCAACCAATTCACCTTGTTTTCACAAAATGTGATAAAGCTGTGATAACTTCTTATTTCACTAGAACTGACTGCCTTCAGTACAGAAAATACGAGCATGGAGCTTGTACTGGATCACTGAAAAGCCTTAAGGAGTATTCTGAACAACTCAAGGACATGGTGACTTTTTATTTAGGCTGCAGCTTTTCTTTTGAAAAAGCAGTCCAAAAAGCTGACATTCCTATAAGAAATGTTGAGCAAAAATGTAATGTAAGCATGTACAAAGTAAGTATATGCACACACACAGTCTTTATTGTCATTTTGCCTGTGAGTTTTGCCCATGTTCACATTAGGTACCTATACATATTGTTCCAATCAGAACTTTTTTTCTCTACCTGCATAGTAACTTAAGGCATGTGCTAGTGCTGAGCACATAAAAATACAGGGTAAAATATTCCCGCCTCAGTTTAGTGTAAGGCCAATCTGCTTTTCTATTCATTTTTTGTGACAAAGCTTTCCCTGTTTCCTGTGGCAGCCATTTCATTTGGATTCTGTTCTGGTTTGCCCTTTGTTTCACCCAATGATCCATGCACTATTCTGACTATGCCTTTAGACATATCCTGCTCTCCATACCAGCTCCTGCTTGCAATTGGAACATTCCTTTTATAAACCATTACAATAACAGCTTCTTCTGCATGACAGCCACATTTTTGAATTTTCCTTTGACAGTAGAGCCTTTGAACTGCACATTTGCTACAAACCTAGGCCTCTGGGACAGAAGATGTTCCCAAAGACTCAGTGTCTAGCAGAGCAATGAAAATTATGACTGTGCTCAAAAAATTTATTGTATACATTTTAATGTTGACAGAAGTCTTAGAGTAATTCTTGCTCCAATAAATAAACCACTTAATAGTAAGAACATTAAAGTATATATCTGCATGCCTTTTTCATTTAGTTCAGATGCTTTGCTACTAGAGGAAGGTTATTGTTGTTTTCAGTGTCATTGTTATACAATCTATGCTATGCTCCTGGTCAAAATGAAGGTGCAAACGTATCTCATGTACAAGTCCCTCTACCAAGCTTAAAGAAAAAAAGTACAACTATGTAGCTGCTTCTAACATTTCAGAAATAGGAAAATTTCATAGTTTATAGCACATTAATGCTGTGAAGAACTGCACAGCATGTTTCTTCAGTAACAGGTGTGATTATTATTATCATTATAAAGGCTTTAAATGAACATTTTCTAGACAACTCTAGCTCTCTGCATGTCTTGTTTATGTTCAACTGCAGCTCAGATATCAGACATTTTTTCCTAGAAAGCTGACCCGCTTTATTTGTAAATAGGAAAGGTACTTCAGCCACCCAGTTGGTGAGGATGATGAATTCCTTAGAGCCTTTGTAGAGGCATGAAAGATTTTGTATGTATGGAACTGACATGCTGCTTCCGTACAAGTGGGTACTGCCATCAGCAGTCAGTTGCTGACCCTGGTGTGTTACAGGGCACTGTAAAGAAGTTAGATTCAGTCCAAGCAGATTTGGAGCTGTGCCATAATTTTCTATTGGCTTTTTCACTTTCTGTAGAGGGAACATACCATTGTTTTCTGACGATATTCAACATATACTGAGCTCACCTTGCTGTGTGCATCAAAACAAGAAATGCATGATGTTGAAAATTTTAGTGATCCATGTGATGAAGCCAAATGATGGAATCTTAAGGAAAAAAATACAGGATCCTAAGAATTTTTTTTCAAAAGGATTTAAAATTAATGTTAGAATGCAGCCTTTCTAAACTCAAGTACAACACAAAGATTTAGACTTATTTATTCTAACATTTTAGAAGTATTATTCAGTACTCCTGCTAACACTGGATTCTTTTGAACTGCCAGACATCTGTGCCGTGCTACAGCGTTTCTATGTTTCACTGTAACTTAGTAGTCACAATGAGACCTATTCCTGAAAGCAAGCTGGGAGCAGCTGTGCTAGCAACGTCTGAACTAAAAGAAGCCCATGGAGCACCAATTCACATAGGTGATCCTGGTCAGTGCTTTTCATTTTTCTCTCTTCATGCACCTGACTGTGTGTAAAAGTGAAGGGGGAACGCATGGGAAGTGGTAGGGCTGAAATACTTGCACCACTAAATCTATTATGTTTTAATCCTTTCTACTGGTCAACAAACCTGAATATAAAAGGAAAAAGAAAGAAAAAAGAAAAAACAAGGTGTTGAGTGAGCTGAACACACAGATTTCTTAGGCAAAAGATAGTTGTCGGCTGTAGATAAGTTATATGGCGGGGTGGTTTTGGTAAAAAAGTGTAATCACATTTTTCTGAAATGCATGCAGTTTCATTTATATGTGAATACTTTCTTGCTGTCAGAGATTCCAGTGACAGGGTAGCAGTGACTGACAGCATGGAGAGAAGTATGTGTGGATGCATTTTGTGTCTTAGTGATTGAATGCGAGAGTAAACACTGCATTATTTTTAAAAATACTGAAGCATACAGTGAGCACAACACTTAAGACAGAATGAATAGAAATATGGCAAGATTTTTTTGAAATCTAGTTTGAACAAAATTGAAAAAAAAAAATAAGACAGAAGGCTGTTTGGAAAAGAACAAAACCAAACAAACACCTGTAACATGAAGATAGATTACAATTATTTCCCCCTGCTGTCAGAAGTTTGGTAATCATGGGCTGCATATGCAGAAGGATCACATTTCAGGGCATGGCAGGAGATGTCATTAACACAAGACTCCAGTAATGCATTTGAGTAATATATCTGAGTACTTAAGTCTGAGTAACTAGTAATAAGTCATTGCTAAAGAGTAAATTATTATATATACAGATTGTATAAATAAATTCCAGAAAAGAGAGTGGTATATTAAAGCACCTGAAAAACTTAAAACCAAGGGAAGATAGCAAGTGCTTAGAATGACCCAGATTATTACAAGTAGGTGTTAGAATAAAGCAAAAGACAATTTAGTGAAAGGCAGCTAAGAGTGAGATGTATTTATCTAAGGGAGGAAAAGAGCAATAGATCATTTCTCTAGCTAAAGAATGTAGGAAATTAAAGCAGTAGAAAATGTGTTCTAGAAAGAATTCATTTTGCATTGCAGTCGTTTATTGTTGTTTGCCAGTGCTACGAATATAAGTCTTCTCTTGATCCAGAAGATTTATATTATCTTGGAAACTCAGCACAGATGTCTAGCTTGCATTTTGTTGCAGAAATAAGGTAAATATGTTTTTACTGGTGTTATCAAGTACCAAAAGGGAAATCAAATCAGCTCAGGCTCTGAGGATATGTACTCAAATGCAAACAAATGTTCCACTTTAGAGGGACTTGACACTCTTGCACTCTTCATTCAGTGTCCTTGAGTGATGCTTGGGGTCCAAGCCCCGGCTTTGCAGTGTTACTGCTTAATTAGAATCACTCATAATTTAATTTTTGATCATTTCCAGGTATGCTGGGAATACAAGATCTTTCTAAACCAGACTATGGAGATCCGGTTCACTTTCACCCTGGTGATATTCCAGTGTTTTGGGCCTGTGGAGTAACAGGAGTAGAAGCAATTATCAACTGCAGTATGTGCTGCTTGAAGACTCTTTTTAAATTATCCTTCAATCTCTTCTCTCCCTCTTTTTTATTTTATTTTTTTTTAAAGCAGACTGAGAGAGTTGGCTGATTAGCAGGCTTGATTTTAGGGTAAGATAAAAAACACTCCAACTAAACAACAAAAAAGCCTTTGGCACAACAGTTTTTGTTTTGAAATACAGGTCTACTTTAAAGAAAATTCTTACTGCAATTTCACCACTTTTGTGTGAGTATTTTAAAGGTTTAAATCTACAGCTCTGGCAACATCAAAACATCTTTTTAAGCATTATAAAAACCAAGAAGTTTAAAGGCATTAATTTTTAATCTTCTTCCTTTTAAAATATTATTTTGTACTACATTGAAGTAAAGCAATAGTAAAGGAAAAAGAAAAAGAATAAGGAAAAAAAGAGAAGCCAGAAATCTTTCCAAAATCTTGTCAAGAGCTAGCAAATTGATTGACATGGAAAAGGGTTCTTAAGTGTCTCATGGAGAATGTTGAGCTTTTAGACTTCTTTCCAAAATTAAGTAAATGTGACACACTTTGCATAAATGAAACTTTTTCCTCTGCCCAGAGTGCTTCTGCACTGTGTGCAGTCATTTATGCAGGTATGAGCACCAAGGGCAAGAAAATGCAACAAAACCATAGTAACAGTATTATATACTTCTCTAAGTCATTAGTGTGGAATGAAATACTGTATTTTCATTCTTACTGAAAAAGAAGCTTAATAATCATAGGCAGTATATTTAGGAGAGCCTTGGGAGGTCATCTGCTTTGTCCTTCTCTCCTTGCAGGATCCTTGTGGTTTCTTACAGGTGTTTATCTGAACTTCTCTCAAAACCTGCTCTAAATATGTTCAGCTCTAAGAGAAGAGACTTCTTTTTCTTTCTTACATGCAATCTCTCTTCTCCAGTCCCAAATCCACACTGAAAATACTGCTCTTTTCTGTATTCTTCAGCAAACCTATTCATCTTCCTCACGCATCTTTGTTGTAGGGGAAAGAAGAAAAAATTTGCCAATGTCTCTCCAATCTGTTGCCCAAAGTGGCTGTCTATCCTGTCCTTGCCTGGAACTGACTTTCACTTTTGTTTATTTCTCCATTTTCTATATTAAAACCACTTGTCATTAGTGCATTCCAGGAAATTTTGGACAGGTTTGGGGGTTTTTTTTGCTTTTTTTTTTTTTTTTTGCTGTGCTACTTTCTCAGCTGGGTAGTTAAAAATCTGCCATACCATCAGTACCCATACTTTAGATGAACCTGCTAGCTTGTCACAAATACCTGTCTGCTCACAGGGTTTTGTGAGGTATAGCAAACCTCAGTAACCATGTTCATCAGTGCTTTAAATTGCTTGCCAGAGTCCCAACAGATGTAGCTCAAACCAAGCACATATATATTTAGTAAAGTATTATCTTCTCCATTTTTACACCCCTAACAAAGTAAAGTTTTGCTTGTTTAAGTATACCAGTTGTGATTTACCTAACAATGTACCAATTCTGCCAATTCAAGTATTACCTAGATCCAGACTTCTGGAACCCCTATAAAGATAGGAAGTATTTTCAACTTAGGGGGCTACTGTGCTGTCAGGTCTAAAGAAGCTTATTTTTCTCCAGGGTTTTAGAAGCTACTCATATTTCCTTTGCTAAGGTTTACTGGTCCCCTTTTGTCATTATTCCTTGCCAGTTTATAGTTGTTGTGGTTTAACCCCAGCCAGCAGGATCAGGGAGAGAATGGGAAGGGTAAAAGCTGGAAAACTCATGGGTTGAGATAAAGACAATTTCATAGGGAAAGCAAAAGCCGTGCATGCAAGCAGAGCAAAGCAGGGAATTAATTCACTGCCTCCCATGGGCAGGCAGGTGTTCAGCCATCTCCAGGACAGCAGGGTCCCATCATGTGTAACAGTGACTTGGGAAGACAAACTCCATCACAGCAGACCTTTTGGGAGGATACCAGAGTTCTGTTCTTAAATTGCCACAAGTTTAGCCCAAAGAGGACATAGTGGAAAAAACTCAACTATGCACATGAGCTTTTTAAAAGTGAAAACATTTTCAGATGTACATGTATACCTTTCTTTCTCAAAGTGTATTAATTGCTGCAGTGTAACTTAAAATATCACCTGTTTTTATAAGTGTCATCAGGAGGGGACTCTGTTGTTATATTAAGTAGCTTTTTGAAATTTTATCATTATATTGCGATAATAACATTTAACTGAAGTTTTTTCATTCATTTTAGGAGCTCCATTAGCATTTACTCATTCTCCTGGCTGCATGTTCATTACTGACCTAAAGAATGACAATATCAGGTCCTTTGGAGGAGCCCCACAGGTCCACTGCATCTCTCAAGATCCTCTGCATTTCAGTATTGTGTCGGCAGAAGCAGCCCAAAAGATAAAGACTCTAGAGACCCTAATTGCAGTAGATCCAGGTATAAACAAAAACTGTCTCCCTTTAATGGATTTGTTGCAGGGTAGATACCACCTATCCGGCCTTTTTAGATATTTAAAATTCAAGAACACAGTAAAAATCTAAAGGTGATTTTACTAATTCTTTGTGGAATACAGTGAGTTTATATAACTAGGTCTTAAATTTTCTGTTACTGTAGTTAATATCACAGTCTGGCCAAAGCCATTCATTGTGGGTAATGGAATGTCTGATCTTGATGACTATATGCTCTCAAAGTACACAGAAGCAGTGATGTTTAGAGCAGACTGGAGAGTCCACAGGGAATAAGAACTGTTACTGAGTGAAACTGAAATTGGTATGTAAAGTACAGGGTACCTCAGCTTGCTGGTAACAGCTACATGAGTGTTCACTGTAGAGTAAATAGCACATTTCTTTACATATATTCATGACTACTGTGCTCCTACCAGAAAATTCTAGTAGTTGCGTATGTTTTTCAAACACCACTCTGGTGGGTGGAATTACATTAATTTCTGCTGACATATCCATCACTGAGGTGTTGTATGATGGACCAAAGTGACCAGGTCACCACAGAAGGTTGAGGTAGGGCTGTCTGTGTGTACAAGGAAGAGAACGAAGTAAAGACAAACTGAGCAATGCAACCATTCCTAAAATACACACTGAGTTAGTCCCCTCTGGCTGCTGTAAAGTCTGAGCTCAGTGTGCCATAAATTTTCTGAAACCCTCTGTAGGCAGTAGTGGAAAACAGCTTACACCCAGCACTCCCAAGCTCCGGGTTTGGGCTGTGTGCATACATTTGGGTTTGTTTATTTTTACTCACAAGGCCTCTCCTTTCCCACTCTCTGGAGTTGGCTTGGCACAATGCCATGCTCTGCAGAAATACAGGACCTACCTTAAGAGATAGTTCATTTTATTGCTAAAGGAGAGTACAGTACTTGGTCTCAGTTAATATACCCCACTTCTCAGAGACTTATATTCTGCTTATGTTAACTTTTTTTCTGAACATTTTTCTCTGTTCATTATCTGTGTATTGCCTGTGTGTTATTTAGGAGGAACAGAGGGAGAAATGCCAAAGGGGAAACTGAGGACAAAAAAGGGAAAATGCAGGGGTGAGGGAAGCAAGCAGGATGAAGATGTGAGCAGAATGGAAAACAGCAGTGAAGACTTACCTCTATGAGCCCATCATACTGGTGTTCATGGTTTTCAGGAGTGCTAGCAAATTGAAAGGACTGAGCTGTGAACTTGTTTCCAAGTGATAGGGAAGGGACAGGGGATAGGAAGTGTTTGAACAATGAAAGACATACACAGATAACAGTGTTGCCTATTTAGGGACTGACCCATGAGAAGAGACTTCTGTTAATATTCACCTATTTCTCAAGGTCTGACAACATGGTTCTCTACTACATTAAGTGTTACTAGAACTTCTTGTAGTCACCTGGATACCACAATTGAGTTTATAAAGTCCCCAGGTAACTTACAATGTCTCTGAAACCTCACTTCTGAGGTTAATCATTAATGCTTTTGGTCCGCAGGACTGCCTGGGAGTCTGCAGGGTGATTACCCAGCACTTTGGTCAGACAGACGGCCGCAGAAGAGCAGCTTTCCTTTGTCTATCTATATCCCGAGTTATCAACTCCGCAGTGAGGAGCAGAGCGGTCGATGGTGATTAAGCGAGGCAGGAACAAAGAAGAGAGAACGGACCTTCTAGTAGCAACACCCAGATTTATTCTTGGGGCATGTGGGCTACAAGAAAGACATGGAGGGGGTGGTTACACAGAGTTTTAAGGGGAAAGGAAAGAGGTGGTCACAGGGGAAGGGGCCAAGGTATCTTCAAATCACAGAGTGATGAGGGGTGACAGTTCTCCAATGAGTTCTGGACAGAGGCGGAACATATTTGCATTAACCAATTAATGTAACAGAAAGGTAGAAGTTTCCAGCAACTGCTGAATAATAAAATAACCAGATGCATATTAAAATAACAGAAGCGGAACAGAGTCTTTGACTGACAGGGCTAAAACGTGGCAGTGTTAGGGGATTTCCCCAGGCATGCTTTCTCCATCTCCCTCAGATTTGCTATCCTGGGAAGAAAAATCTATCCAAGTTATTTCTTTAGTTCTCATAGAGATAGCTGGCTGGGTCAGTGCTACAAATCATTTCATTAAGTGAAACTTACTTGGGAATTAGCCCTTCCAAAAATGGATGGAGTTAAACAGAGACAAAGGACCAGCTTACACATCTGAAGGCAGCATCAGAACTTCTGTAAGGTCTGGGATGCTCGAGTTGCAGTCTAGCTTCAGTTGCTAAACATGGTCTAGCAGAGGGCCAAAGGAAAGGAAACAGTATGCAATAAGCTCTCAGAAAAACCTATTTACACTCATACCTAGAAAAAATAGGTATAATAGTTTTCAAAATCAGACATTCTTAACCTGGAAGCACAGCCCATTATCTTCATTACTCATATCCTACATCTTCTTAGGTTTCCTGAGGAAATTACCCCAATTCCTGCCTTGACCAGAGGTTTTTCTCTCTTTTTTTTTTAACCCATTTTGTGTCACTAAAGTATGTACTTTCACCTAGAGGGAAACTTCAAAAGGAGAATGATACCCTGAAGTATACTCTCTTTCTAAAATACTTATAGGAGAGCGGGGTATAACGCACCTGCAGCAGCAGGGCGAGCTGCTGGGGGCCTGCCTGGCCATATCCCATGCTGGGTCCGTGCTGATAACAACGGGATTCCCCACCCACTTTACCCACGAGCCACCCGAGGAGAACGACGGGCCCCCGGGAGCCCTCGCTATTGCAGCTATGCTGCAGGCCTTGGAGAAACAGGTTGCCATAGTGACAGATCAGCGAGCCATGGATCTGAATAAAAAGATTATTGAAGAAGCTGTTCAACTAGGTAAGAGACATGGTTTTTTTCAGTTTTTATCTTGCTAATTTGAGCCAAGGTTTACTTCAGTTTTAATCTGTCACTTAGTACAGGACTTTTTTTTCCCAAGAGAGTGAATCAGAATTCATCCTCTAAGCTCTTTTCAGCACTGCTATGATGACATTTTGTTAAACCTAGCTGGCATCAAGTTAATGTGTACATATCTGGGCACTGATTCTGGATGAGTTGCTTGTGATAAATTCCGGAGGTCTGTTCTTATTCTTGTAGACCCGTTTTCTACCTCAAGGTCCCATTTAATAGCATTTACATCTAAACAAGTTTAAATTAAAGTAAGGATATAGGGAGTTCATCAAGAACTGTGTAAAAACATTGAATTCTTACTGTTCTGGCAATTTTGCCTTTTTTTTTTTTTTTAAGTTGCTCAAACATACATCAAACAAAATTAAAAGTATGTAGCATCTGAATTTCATTTTGCTTTCCTGTAGGAATCCTGAAGAAACCCATCACTCTACTGAGTTATCAAAGGGAAAGTGCTGATTCAGCTTTGAAATTTTTATGTGAGAATGGGAATCCTGGAAGACCTAGGTATGTGTGTTCAGTTTTTGAGAACGGGTCTACTGTGCAAAATTATAATAAAAATAAGGACCATGGTCTAAGAAGGCACAGTGGCTGGAAGTATATCCTTAAGACTTGGAATGAACAGAACAGACTTTGAGCACACACAGAGTACAGAATTCCACATTATTCTGCAATTATGCACTTCCGGAGTACAAAAAAGAAACAAGTCTTCATATATAGATAGTTCTTTTCCTTCAAAAAATTTCCAGAAATTTTTCAGCTGTTATTCTAAAAATATATATATCACATTATTTATTATTTTACCAATTTTTAAATCAGTGAGAAGATCAAAAAGTATTATATCAAAGTCAGTGAAAGAACTAAGAAAAGAGCTGTGGAGTGTGTTCATTTTCTAGAGCTTTAGCTCTAGTCTGACAGCTGGGGAATCTGATCTGACTTAGTAAAATGTCATGTGTTTGTAATGGTGTGATTAGGGTTAATACACTGGAGAATTTGCTAAGTAGCTGTATGCTCATTTCAATACTTAGCAAGCATGCATTGCCCATTTTTATTGATCTTTCCTTGTAAAGTATTTTGATGTAGTTGCCTTCAGTCTGCATCCTTTAACAAAAAGGTCTTTCACCCTCATATTTGCTTCATTAACTTATTCAATTCCCATTTCTTTCCACAGGCTAGTGTTTACTGTAATAGTATGCATGGTACTGTCTTCCTTTTTTATGTATTGTTTTAAAAATGTCTTTTATAGCTGTGCTTAATAAAAGTCTAGGCAGATTCTATTTAAATTGGTCCCTTAGTTCCAAAAAGCTGAAGTATTTTTTTAAGGAGACAACTAACCTGCTAAAAGTCTCTGGAATCACTGTAGATACCCACCCACAAGAACATTAAGTAATTCAGCAGAATTAGTAACCTCTTGACAATTAAATTGGAGAAACAGAAGCAAAATAACTTAATTCTAACATACAGTGGCAGAACTGAGTAGTAAAATTCTACTTAAAATGTAGGACTGCTGCAATACATCTGTCTACTTTCATAACCAGCAAAATAGCCATAGACTTCAAAAAAAAATCCCCCAAATCTAAAGACCCAAACCAAAACATTGCCTAACTAGAAACAGATTAATATTTGGCAAGTGATGTACTTTAGGCAGAGAATATATGTGCACTAGCAAGTATTTAGATGATCATTAATTTTCCACTTTTTTGTTTTCTTTGAATACACTTACAGAGACTAATATTTTACAAGATACCGTCTGCTTTAATGTGAAACAGGGCCAGGCCAGATGGCTGACCCAAAAGGATTGCTGGCTAGGAGGATTGCAGGAACTTCTCCATTTCTTGGTAGCAAATGTGGTTTGGGGTAGCTGCACTAAAGCTGAAGTAACCTTTGGAAAAAACCCCATAGAGAACTACATTCAGAAATAACAAAACAGTATCCAAGTTTTACCTTGAATCCCCAATGGTCAAAAAGTAGAATCAAGCACAAGCAGCCAACAGAGGAATTTTTTATGTGAAAATCACAGCTTTGACTTCTCCCCTCTGTTTTTTCACTCACCTCTAATCAGATTTGATCACCTGATAGCAATAGAGCGTGCTGGGATGGCTGCTGATGGCAATTATTACAATGCCAGGAAAGTTAACATTAAACATCTTGTGGATCCCATAGATGATCTATTTTTAGCTGCACAAACCATTCCAGGAGTCACAACAACAGGTAAGTGTGAGTTTGTGTGATATTCTCAGAAGCAAGAGAAGCACAAAACAGGAACTCTTACTGGTAGTGGAGGGGAGCAGGAGGCAGGTGCTAAATAGCTGCTTTCAGGCTACAGCTGTTCGTTGTGGTCGAATTTGAAGAAACCATTGCTGGAGAAAAATTACAAGTTTCTACTGAAGGATTTGCACAGCCAAAAAAAAAAAAAAAAAAAAAAAGAAAGAGTTGATTTCGAAGTTATTTAAAGATAAAAAAAGCAAGGCCAGATGTATTACCTATACATAACTATAAGATTTTGATAGTGACTTTATTCTGTATTTTATGTGTTAAAGGCAGCATAGAAAGTAAATGGTTGTTGGATGGTAACATTACTTATTAAAGTATTGGTTTTATGATTGTTTCACCTAAGTTAAAACAGCAGTCTGGATAGAATATTTGTTTTTATTGTCTTTAGCAGTACATTCCTTTAAGCAGGGATTACATACTTGCATCTATTATAGTAGTGCCTTCTCTAACAAAGTATGTGTGTACAGTAAGAATCTTTAAAGGAATGTCTTGTCCTTCCCACCAAAACAACATTGGCCTTTGCTAATATCTCCAATGGAAATGCTTTTGTCAACATGCTGCTCCTCTCTGGGCAATGAACCTTTTTTCTTGAAAACTTATTTGTATATGCCTTTGAAAAAATATGCCATAGACCATTGTGCGACATCCTTGTACAATCAAATGCCTCCTGCTACCATGTGTGGCCCAAATGAGAGTTTTGGAGATACATAATCTCTATAAATATGAAAATTAAATTAGAAATAAGTACCCATGCCAGACTCATTTCAGTCACATCAGAACATGGATGCTGATTGAGCTTCTTTTCTTCTTATAGTGCTGTGGACTCACTCCTAAGTATTACCAAAAGCACGGAAACTTTGGCTTCTCAGTTTTGTTGTTTTTTGAATATTTCCAGAGAATTTAGAGAACTTCTGCAGAGATAATGCATAGTCTGATTTGACTGTGTTAGTATCATTTAAAAGCTGTGTAGCAGAGGACTTCACTCATATTTTTTTATTATTGTAAAATTTGCAATACTTTAGATTTAATTCAGTTTTTTTCCTATTCATAAGTACCTTCCAACATTCAAAAGGAAGCACTCTAGATGGCACTGTCTTGGCAATCTCAACAGAGGACAAAGATTGAATAAGTACAGGAAAAGCTGTTTTGTAAAGATGTCTAGCAAAATGCCTCCAAGCTTTATCTGCTGCTGTTAGTTTCAACTCCTGTCCCTGATTTTAGGTTGTTGATACAAGAACTTGGTCTCTCCAGCTACTTACATAACATCACAACCTGATTCCTTTAGTAAAAATACCCTAATCTCTTCAAATATCTCCCACAGCAGCTCAAAGTATATTACTGATTTGCTGGAATTCCAAAAGTTCTGCCAGCTGAGAATTCGAATCTATTCAGCAGAACATAGTTTGTTTCAAACATTCTGTGCATATTTAAATATACTTCGAAATGTCATTAATAAAAAATACCACAGGCTTGTGAAAAAGAAGAAAAGCAGTTATCCAGTTTCACTTTGTCTCAGTGCTGTGAACTTTCTCTAAAGAGATATCTGCATAGAAAATGGTTTAACAAGTCAGAGCCTTCAAGAGACAGTGAAGGCATCTGCTCTGGTCTCGCATGGCATTTGTGCACAGGGGTATTCTGCTCTGGGCTAATTGAGTATCTATAGAAAAACAATGTAATTGTTTCTTACATTGTCTGTTACCTAGTCAACATTTCCTGTTTTGCTTATCACACTATTTTTTGTGTCTGTTTTTTTAATTGGGTAGCAATTTCTCAGGTGGGCTGTTGGGTTTTTCAATGTGTTTCTGCAAAACTTAGTTTAACTTAGCTACTGTGGCCTTTGTGTTTTGTCTCCCATTACCAATAGCAATGTATTGCTACTGACGAGAAGAAATTTTTTTCTGGTGGGGCTATCTTTGATTTTCTGTATGGTCAGTAGGAATTTGGAAGCATATGGCTAGTTCTAAAATAAATGCAAATATTGTACAGCATTAGGGCGGAGTACTCAAATAACCTTATAGGCTAGAATGCTAGAAAGATCAACTTTTCAGCCTACAGAAGTTCTTTATATAGTGTGCTCCATGGCAAGAAGTACTGTGTCAGTAGGTGGAGAGGGGAAATGTTAGAACATTTCTTACAAGCTGATTAATTGCTGTCAAGTGTTGCATTTAAAACAAGATCCATGTTTAAAAAAAATCTGATCTGATAGTTTGACCATACACAAAGCATGAGCAATGCCTACAATTGTATGGGTACTGACATCCTAAAAACACAGGGAGTAAGGAGCAGCTTGGAGGAATTCACAGAGTAAGAAGACATGAAAGGCTGAGTTTGGAAGGGACTCATTTTCCACATAAGACTGAAATAAAAAATTAAGAGATGTTACTGGAACCACATTTTTTTTTTCAGCTGTCATACAAATGACATAGCTATATGCTATTTATATAGGAGCTAATTAAAAGCTTTCCAAAGTACTGCATGAAAAAATGGGGTCACACATTTCCCTTTCATACAAAAGATTTTTAGCACAGAAGACTGACGTCTCCTGCATATTTCATGAATGTAGTTTCAGAAAACAATGTAGTCAGTGGAAACTTGCATAGAAGATCCAGAAGAACTATTTTTCCTTTGCCTGGAAAGAAATTGGGCCTTTAGAAGAGGATTCATCTTGCCTATTTTCAGACATCTATATTTGAGATGTCTGCTTTGGGGTGAGATGAACTGAATGTGTGAAGGGAGTGTTTCTGCTGACTTTAAAAGCAGTGTAGCTGACTGGTTCATGTGTGGATGGCTGTGTTTGCACAGGCGAGTTTCACTCTGGAGGTCTACAGTAAAATACAGTTCTCTGGCAATGTGTAGAGGAAGAAGAAAACAGATGGGACAGGAGACTTTTCAGTGGGGTGTTCTTTTCCTCCCAGTGTCACACGAATGGGATCCATCCACAGCAGTAGATCCACTAATTATGCAGCCATCCTGGTGACAGGACTCTCACAAAGACAAGGAAAGCAAAGCAGGACTGAGAAAAAGCTCTGAGCAATGGATGCCTTTCAGCTAAAGGAACTTGATTATCTTCGTGGGACAAGAATTCATCTTAGCCTTTTTAAAGATTATTAAGAGCAAAAATTTTAATTTTGAGTGTAAGAAAAATCAGAACATTGCATGTGATTCTTACAAAGCAGTAGAACTTCCGTATTTAAATATGAGGATAGGAGCATCAGAACTATATCAATACCTGTTTGAAAAGTACTGCCAATGAACAGATTTTAGAAAGCACCATTAACTCCCAACAATGAAATAAATGTGAACAGATTATTAAAGCAGATAAAAAGGAGTCGCTGTTCCATGGAAAATCCTTTTATGTAAGCTATATGTCACTCAGTTATGCCCTACATGACTGTATAGACTTAAGGAATCAAATAAAAAAATTGCTGCTGAGAAATAACTTTCCATTTCACTTAAAGAAGAAATTTGCTACAGACACACGAGATATTTATGCAGTTACTAGAAGTGTTAAATTTGCCAGTTTTCAGGGCTTGAAGTGTAAATTATAAATATTGTAATTTCTCTCCTGTAACACATGCTATGCATTGGAGCACAGTCACATTTCAAATTCAAATCTGATATATCGCAGTGAGGACTTGGAGCTCTTCACTGTTCTAAGACATTGACTAGGGTTTTTCTGTAAAATCTTCAAACTTAAGAAGATGCCATTCAGACTAACAGATGAAAGAGAAATTTTAATTTTCAACTAAATACATGGATTTTTTTAGTATGGTTTTTAATATATTGGTAAGAGAGTGGAGGTACTATCCAGCTTTTATGTAAAAACGAGCATAAAACTGCTCGTTTTTATGTTACCCTCATCTCCAAATCTCTAAGTGACATCTGACAACTTTATGTCCCAAACATAAGGTTGCCCAGAATTTTCCTGAAATGACTTCGATCCCACTGATTTCACTAAAATCACTAAGACAAATACACAATGTTTCTATTTGTGCAACAAATATCAGGGCCCCACATCCAGTATATAAGAACACTTACAGTAATAAAGACTAGCTATTTTTTTGGTAAGTGACTATGGAAAATGAAAACAATAATTATAGACAGGGCTGGGCTCCTTGTGTACTGTGGCACTTTAGTGATCTCTATCAAACAGATGGGCAGTGCAGTGAGGCCTACTTCTGCCCAAGTCCTTACATATATTTTTGCTTGTCTTTCTTCAGTAATTGTTATTTCTATTCTCTTTTTTTGATTAAAGCTTGTAACAAGCCAAAGCTTCCTATGCTTGCTTTATTATAAAATTGTTGGCTAATTTCTTGGGTTTATTTTGGTTTAATTTTCTATCTTCTTTCTATATTTGTGCTGATATACTTAGGATAACACATTATATAGAACACTCATGTAAGGCCTTCTGTAAGCTTGTTGTCAAACTTCTTTAAATTTCTTGTCTTAATTCTGTCTGCAGTTTACAACCACTTGATAATTTTGATTTCTTTTGCATGCACTCAACATACAGTATACATTGCATGTATAAACTTACAGGTTGGCATATAATAGATGATGCTTTCAGCTATTTCATTCACAGTCTTCTGTTTTTAGGCACTGTGGATGAAAAAGGATAAACCATCTCATATGGAGCTATGAACTATCACAGCAACTGTGGGGAAGACACTGGATGCTCTCTGAAGGGGTTGTCAGTTACATGCTGTGTTCATACTAATTTTGTCGTTTTCTCTTTTATAAAGGTGTTGGAGATGGAGGAAATGAATTAGGAATGGGCAAAGTAAAAGATGCTGTAAAGAAGCACATAAAAAATGGAGATGTAATAGCTTGTGATGTTGAAGCGGATTTTACTGTTGTAGCTGGTAAGGGATTTTTGATGGGGTGGGAGAGTAGCTGATGTTTGAGAATAGAACTGACAAGGAAACATTTGTCTTTCCAAGTAATTTGTATTGGCCCTTTCCAAGTCATCTTCAGCAAACTAATCTATCTCTGTCTTATGTACGTTTTCTGAAGAGTTAAGCACCTGTTGCTTTAGAAGAACAGACTGAAAATTGAGAATGTTCTATGAATATTCCATGAAAAAGGCGCATTTAGTTGGAAACAGCTGGGCCAATCCTGAGTATTCTTGAAAAACCACACATTATATAAAATCATTGAACCATAGAATCCTAGAATGGCTTGGGTTGGAAGGGACCTTGAAGATCATCTAATTCCTACTCCCCCTGCCATGGGCAGGAAAACTTTCTCTAAACCAGGTTACTCAATAACAAAAATTAATAAGGAAGACTGCAGAAGTGATCTGTGTGGGAATTAAAATGTCTGTGCACATACAAATTTTCAGTATAATTGATAAATTTCCATGAGTGTGCCCCTATCAGACATAAATTAGTCATATTGCTCCTTTACAAAGAGAAAAGTTCTTTCAATAAGCACTCAAGGACAAGTGTACATTCTTAATGTTCAAGAAAAGTTGAATGTTATAGTTAAAATTCTCTTAAAATATGAAATAAAATTGACAGTGAGAGAGAGGTGTTCAGCAAGGACCAACCTGTGAACTGGATGGTCCATATTGTTCTTGGGCCCAGGTTTCTCTGTTCCTGACCCAGGTATCTCTGACACACTCTGGACACTAAGCAGCCAATTTCTGCAGTTGGTTTCACAGCGCCGCTCTTTGCAGGGGTCTCTAACTGGGGTGGCTACGCCATTGCCTGTGCCCTTCATGTCCTTCGCTCCTGTGAGATCCACGATCGCTACCTGCGGAAAGCTGTCGGCTTTCCACGGGCACCGAGCAAGGGGCTCTGGCAGCCGGCGCTTCCATCCGTCACCAAGGTAAGTCCTGTGCACTGAGGGGTCATGCCTTGCTCATGGCAGGTGGATGGAAGTAGTCATCAGCTGCTGAGTCCCGCCTAGTCCAGCTCAATACCTCACCTTCGCAAGGTCTTTGGGGACTTTTGGGGATTCCTTGTGAAGGAGCAGCCACATTGTACTTAGACTGTTCCACGAAAGATTGAAGGCAGATTGCAAATAAAAATCCTCAAAGATGAATGTATTCATGTCTTCCAACTTCAAGCAGAAGATAGTGCTAGTGCTACAATTTTTTGGGCAATGCAAAAAGTCCTTGTATTGAGATACAGTGATTAAAATTCCCTGTTTGCTTCCTTGGCATTGTTCATGATTTTATAACTCTCTGTTGTGATGACTTGCAGATGCCTGCTTCCAAAACCAAAAGTCACAGTTCTTAAGCAGTAGCCACTCTATACTTCTGATCTTTGTACCTTACTTCTGATCTTTCCACCTTTTCTTGTTTGCTAGAACCTTTCTACAATTAATTTTGAATGTTTCTAAATTGAAGTTGGAGAAAAACTTGTACATGAATATTTTTAAATGTGTTTTGACTAATGCAGCTCTGTACAGTGTGATATTCTGGGAATGCAAAGGTTTCAGACTGAGGAAAAGTAAAATAACTGAGAGGGGTGAGAAATGACTGTGATCTGTGCTCATCCTGCTAGGCACGTGCCTCTATTTTTAACTTGGCAGTGGTTAAAAAAATATTCTGTCTATATATATACACATACACTTAATGATTAAATAAGGTTTGTTCCACATATTTGAAATAACTTAGGAACTTCAAAATTCAGCTTTATTGGCAGAGTATCTCTGTAGAGATTTGGACGAAACCATTACATTTGTGACCTCCAAGAATGCTAAGCAAAATGCAATCCATCTGCCATAGATACTGCCCAAAACAAAGAAGTTTTTCTCCTGAGATGACAGGACATTCTGCATGAAATTCCAACAAAGCATCTTTTAAGTATTTTAGAGTAGATCTCACTTATTTTGTTTTAATTCTTGCTATCTTAGTTTTTCATCTCAAGGTCATAAAACTGAAACTGATCCCAACACTTGGCACAGCCATATAGCTTAACAAAGCTTATATGGCCCTTTTCAGCAGTCTTTTTATAAAATAGATTAATTACTTTGCAGTTTTCAATGTTTTTTCCAGTTGTATCTACTGGTTTTTGACCTTTAAATTAATGCATCCTAAAATTACTATGATCAAAATTCCTGGTAATGAGATACTGTAATTAAATGTCATATTGTGTACAGGAAAACCTTCTTGTTTCTGTTTTACTCAGCTATACAACTGGGAATATTAATGATCCAATAATGGGCTACTGAAAGTGCAATACTAACATCTATTGAGATAAAATTAATGGAAACATTTGTGGAGGAGAGAAAATGACAAAATGTCTGAGAAGAAAATATGGTATCTTTAATTATAAATCACACAACAGTGAACAGTGCAGGAGATTGAATACATTAGTATTCACATACTCCATTAGTATAAAAAAATCAGACCATTTATGTTTATATGGCTACTTTCTGCAAAATTCAGCTTCATTTAATGCTATAATAATTACCCTAGTGAGATAAGGAGCAGCACCACACAGATCCATCTTAGTGTTTATATTTGTGTTTGTAATTGGAAAGAGGACATTTGAAGGAGTACCTAAGCACCAGACAACTTTCTCATAATGTGCTTTATTTCTCAAAAAATGGCACTTCCTCCATGAATACTGTAGGTCATAATTACTAAGTGAAGACTTGCCCTGAAACACCAGCATCATTTCTCTGCAGGCTGGTGTTTGAGCAGTGCCGGGATTGTGCTGCCAAACCCCAGAACTGTGGAGCTCCCCCTGCCCAGGGGAGATTGTGCGAGCTGAGATTGCGCGGAGCTCAGGGATCAGCCTTTGCACACATCCTAGTGAGAGATGCTGCAAAGCACTTGGTCCGCAGAGCAAGAGACAATTGGACCTAAACAATCTTTGCTTACCTCTGCCTTTGCTTACCGAATAATCTGATTATGGTATTGGCTTGGTTTTTCAGATGTTTGTAGTACTTTTACAGCAAAGTGACTGTAATGAAATTAATTAATTCATACATATCCAAATGTAGCTAATGCTAACCATCCTACAGTCAACTCTGCATTTCATTGCATCTCACAACCAGGTTAATATATCAAGCATTTGTTCTTTTACTGAACTCTTTATTAATGGCAACATATTAACAGTATGGTTTTTTTTTAATTATGACCTATAAGAATATGATTATATTATAAATATATATATGAAGGTGACATATTTTTAGTGTGCTTTATTAGCTTTGTCATTCATAAGGAAGTTTTCCCCCTTGAAGAAAGCACAAACAAGATATTTTTCTATTAATTTGATTATTTTTTCTGGTTAACCCACTCCCAATGTAATTATTTACTCAAGAGAGAAGTGTGGTCAAATTGCAGCACTGCGCAGCTAAGGAAGCGTGCTGTACATTCTATTTGCTTATTACAAATGGAAACAGTAGCCTTTGATGCTATGGTTTATCAGACATAGTTCTGTAGTATTAAGCAAGCAAACTTTTTAACCTCATATAAGCAGATCAGAGAGCTCTAATATGTAAATATGTAGCAGAAAGCATTCATATTAGAGATTACATTTTGTGTATCCAATTTAGGTGTCTCTTTTGTGACACAAGAACTCTCCTTTGCCCCTTTGCATTTAGATACACTCAGTGCTAAGAGAAACCTCTGTCGTGCAGAAAGATCAGTTGTATATATTTGCATTCATATATATGATCATTCATATGATATAAACGGATGTGTATTTATAGTTTTATAAATTACAAAGTAGCAAATTTTATGCTACTAATGTATCCAGAAAATTTCCCTAAATAGATGTGTCACTGCTGACACCATGTAACTATGCATATTTTGCCTTTAGTAGAAAACCAGAGCCTCATTTAATTTTGTTGCAGCTAAGAGCTAAGACGTTTTACGAGGAAATAAAAGACAGATCTTTAGAAAGTGCGTTCGGAAAGCAGGTTACAAAATTAAACTGAATTGATCATGCAGGGCATGCTTTGGTTCATTCAGAAATGATTATATTTTGGCCATGTACTGTATTATGTAAAATACAACCATATTGTGTCTCCATTCAGATCTACAGCTACTGTATTCTTTGTGGTTTAGAAGTGTTCCTAGAAAAAGTCCTAACATTTGATAAGAGAAAATTAGATATTTTAACTTTATAATTTTTTTCATCATTCATTTGTGTCCAGGAGATAAAGAACTTTGCTAGAGGTTATTGTGTGGTAATGTCAAACAAGAAGTGTTAAAACCTAGAGAACTCTTTGTCAAGGACACTGGTAGGACTGTTCCAGTAGCAATTTCCATGCAAATGGAAATGGCACAGTAGACAAAGATCAGAAAGGGCATTCCTTGCAAAGAAAGGGAGGAAAAGATACGTAGGTGAGTGTTTCAAGGTCTTATATAATTTATCACAGGGTTGGTGTAGGGGAAGCTAATAAGTGCCTAGGTTTTTAGTTTTCTTAGATTTTTGTTAACAGAATTCAAGAAATATACTCTCACTACAGTAAATGATAAAAAAAATAGAAAGAGTTTTACCATGTACATTTAATGAAAAATGAAAAGCAGAGCAGTTTATGCCAGACATACATTCACTTGAAACCAAATCTTCAGATTTCACTGTTCTCTGTGGTTTTTTCAGAGCTCATTTTATCCCATCTTTTCATCCCACAATGCTAACTGGCCCACAGCTCACAAAAAAGGATTTTGTTCCCTCTGTGTACTTTTACAGCTCAACTTGGAACACACGTTCTTATCTGCTTGTATTAGTTAAGCAAGAAAATAACTGTAGTTCCAAACAAAGTATATGCTATTTCAGAGCATGCCAAGGAAGCACAGTTTCTGAGGTTGTTTTCTCCCCTCCCCTTCTCTAAGCAACTAGAATTCTCATAAAATCAATAATAAAAAGGGAAAAGAGGGCCAAAGGCACAGAGAGATCAGAGAAGCTGCAGGAAAGGAAAGCAGGTGTCCAGTTCTCTGTAACCTTTTTTCCTGGTGCATCCTCTTTCCCTTCTGTTCTTTTTCTTTAAAAATGCAGCTGCAGCCAGCTGCCTTACTGGGGAAACCACAGATGGATTTTTGAGATACTTTGGGTGGAGGTTCCTCTGATTCTGATTTGTGTAATATAGGAACTTGAAACCAGGCAAAAAATGATGAATGTTTCTGAATTGACACGAATGTTCTGTTTGAGGGAGTGTGGAGAACAAGTAATTAAATAGTAGTCAAGATTATAAACCATCTGACACTCCCTGAATTCCAGATGCTAAACATATTCTTTGGGACAAGATAGTGTTTGCAAGTTGATGGCAAAATAAATATGGAGGATATGGTCAGTCTCTCCCAGAAGTAAAAGAAAGTTCTTGATGACTGCTCTTGTCTGATTCAGAATTTTAATTATACTCTGTTTCTTGGTTTTTAAGGAGGAAAAGCTTTTGAAAACACTTGTGCAGCTCGGGGTCCGCAGTGGCAAAACTGCCAGTCTAGAGATGGAGGTGGACGGGCTGCCCTTCTTCAACACCCATTCGCTTATGATTGAAAAGCTGCTGCAAGAAGCACAGCAGTGACTGGCCCTAATGATTTCTGCATTAAGAGTTGCTCCCATGTAATTTCCTTATCCTTGAGGCTCTCACAGGTATAAAAGATCAGAAAAAGATGACTTTTCATCTCTGGTGTCTTGACCACACACAGACTTCCATTGTTATCCTTACATCTCTGTGAAACAAGAAGAGGATATCATTACAATGACTTGGTCTACCTTTCTTTTCTGTAATTTTATAATGGAGAATGAATATTAAATGATATTATACAATAAGAGGTGATCTGGCTTTTACAAAGAAAGTGTGCAGTTACAATGAAGTATTATTGCACTGCTGTTCTTGTTTTACTAACCCAATAACTGCAACAGGAAGTAACTTGGATTTAAAAATACTTGTGGTGAGGAAAACAGCTAGAGTAGAGGGGAGATTCAAAACAAAACTGCAGTAAGTGTTACAGTAGTGAAAGCTGCATTGCACACTTCCTGTAGCGCCTCTAACACTGTCTGCTGTCATGGGGGATAGTCTGTGGAAGTGTGAGGAGATAAGGAGAACATTTTAACTGAGCTAATGAAAATAAGGGCAGCATTGCAGACCATCTGTGTAAAGGGTAGGTTGTGCCATTGATCTCCATTGTATCAGTTGTTTGCCCCTTATACATTTTGTCACTTTCTGGGTAATAGAGAAAAGTTGTAGACATTTCAGAGTATCCTGTTGTTAAGAAGAAATTAATTGAATCCATAAATAATGATTACGTTAATTATTAGAAATTAAAGTATGATTAGAAATTAATAAACATTTGCATTCAGTATGAAATAACATTATGTAAATAAACATTTGCATGAATTCCTGTCAAGACCAAGTGAAGTAACATTAAATTCTATCCCACAGGATTACTAACACTGAAGCAGTACATGACAAATGGTTGTGAATTGTGCCTGACTTTTGTCATTTAAAGCACTTACGTGATTTTACCTTAACTCCAGATGAGTGTCAGGACTGAAGCTGTGCTGGCTGTCAGCCCTCGCAGCAGAGAGGAGAGGGTACATTGGACACTGCATCTCTAGAGCAACTGTCATAAAATGGAAGTTGCCTTTAGTTGGACTTCCAGCAGCCAGCAACACCTTATATCTCTTTTCCTTCCTGGCAGGTGAGTTTTATTTTCCTCCTTTGATGCAAGACAAACAACTTTTTGAGAATAAGAAAAATCATTTCATACCACAAACACCAGCATATTTTGAGCTTTAATCTCCTGAAGTACCTGAGGATACAGAGCCTTTAAAGACTGGCATTAAGATTTCTTTCTGTCATATGTTCAACTATTTTATAATAGTTGAACATATGACAGAAAGAAATCTTAATGCCAGACTTGCTGCTAGACATTCAGATTCACCAAGGATCCCAAGGTTTATTTTATAGATCAGTAATTTTTTTAGATCAATTTTATCTAAAACCTTCTTAAAGGATGTTCTAGAAAAGTATCTTTGAAGTTTCAGAATTAGAAAATATTTCCTGTAGAAGTCTCTGAAATCTAAGTATTAAGTAAAATATTTCATATGAATGCTTGAACTTTTTGCCAAAGCCAATAACCTCACAGGATGGCATACATTCACTGCTGCACAGAACTCACAGAATGAAGCTGACACCATTTTAAAAGAAGCAGCTGATTTTATTCTCTGTGTGCTACTGACATATTACACTAACAGGTGCAATGTATATTATTATTTTCAAGCACTAACTTTTGTAAAAAAAAGTTCATTTAGTAAGCTTTTGCTCTTTTTTCCCCCCAAAATACAGGTCTTAACAGTCAGACTTCATTAAGAAATACAAAATTTAATAATTTATTTCTCTGTTTCTCTAGTGCATGCTTTTACAATCCCTTCTCATATGCAGTCCCAAGCACTGCATTTACTGCAACAGCATGTGTAGCATGTCTCTAGCAACCTTAGCAGGACCCTTGGGTGACTGGGTTTTGACTGAGCTGGAAGGAAAAGCTCTGAATGGGAGTTACCTTCCTGCTTCCTTGGTTACAGTTCTGCAGCCTAAGATGAACTGTTACAATAGAGAATTGATAAAATATTGGCTTCAAGAAAAAAAAGAAGAAGAAAAAGAAAAAAAATCCCTCTCTTCTATTGCAGGTTAGCAGGTTAAGTGCTGAGATCTGTTGCAGAATGCTGGGCTATGTTACACAAATTTCCATCTGATGTTAAACTGCAGCAGCTGACCAAAGCTGACCACATCAAAGCACCCACTCAAATAAGCTTTAATCCCTCAGATGACAATTCCATGTAGGACAGCATGCTCTGCATTCCAGTTGTCTAATTTAAACAACGTGAGTAACTGTAAAGAAGCAACGCATAAACACAACAACAAATATTTAATGCTAGAACAAGCCACGTGTGTCTTGCAGCCTGACAGGGCGTGGGTGTCCAAGGAGCTGGTGCTTAACAATGGACAAGCTCAGCACTACGGCAGTCAGGAGGGAGTCCCTGCCTTATGACTCCCTTGGAACACACAGCAGATGCGATAAAATATTAGGAGAAAATAAAGCTAAACAGTGCAAATAGTCAGGAGAAAAAAATGCAGATGTAAGGTAATTAATCCAGCTGAGTGGTCAAACTATAAAGAAATGTAAAATAATTACACAAACCAAATGTTAACCTAAACAAACCTAATCCCCTTTTGGGATTGGGAACATGAATCCTTTCTGCAAGATGAGGGAGAAGAAGATCTGTAGTCTTACAAATAGAAACTGTGGGCCAAAGATAAAAGATAGTTATTTCAAACATAGAGTGAAAAAAAAAAATATAGAAACATTCTTTATTAAACACATCTACTAATTATATCCAATATTGCACTCTCAAGGTGGTTTCCAGAAAAATGTTAGAATGTATTCCTTTTGGAATCTGATGACAAGCAAGGCTGTGTTAAAATGACATACTTCAGACCGCAGGAGTAGACCATCTGTCTAGACAATCTTTTCACTTAAAAGCAAACCAAAGAAACAAAACTGATTATACTGCTGGAGGTTATCAGCTCCAGGTTGCAGAGAGAGAGGTGTTTCAAGGAAGGTCTGAAACCTGACAATTGAAAGGACAAGGCAATATTCATGCTGTAACAGCTACAGATACAAGAAGGTGTGATAAGTAGTTCACAAAGAATCACACAGGATTCATATTAGTGTAACAAAAAAAACCCCTAAAAAAATGAGAGAGGGGGTGGTAGAAACAACATTATAGAGCACAACTCCCACATCTGTAAAAGCCATTATTCTCCAGTTACTCCTGTATTTTGTTTCTGTCTAAACCAGGACACAGATCATTCATACATCCTATTTCTGATGCTGTATTTACTAAACCATGACCAAACCCTAAACTGTCTTATCTGTGGGCAAAAACAGAGTTCAAACAGAATTCATTCAACAGTTTCCCTGACAAATACATTGTGGTCTGTGCTGCACAAGATACACAAATTGCAAAGGACACAATCAAAACCTTAGCAAGGTGTAGTAGAATTTCAATGTAAATAAATGTCCTTGAACACAGTGACTCAGAGAAGCACATGGGATCAAAGTGCCTCATGTACTACTAACCTCTTGCTCTCTTCCAAGTCAACAAACCAAGTTATTGACACCCATCAGAGCCCAGAGTCTCAAGCCTCTGGAAGTCTCCAGGAGCCTTATGATGAGGTCTAACAACATGAGATTCAACAGCCAAGTAACAGCCAGAAGGTCTCAGCAGGTGCTGAGTTCCTTGTGCACGTGTTCCCATAGCCTCTCGCACTATCTGAATGGTTGTTTTAGGAGTCTGGTTCTCACATGGTCTCTTCAGGCTTTGAAACTGGCAGAAGGAGAAGTTACTTCAGAGAGTTACAGAGAAGTTGCAGAAGTGTTTTGTTGGGATTTTTTCTTTTTAAAAGTGCATATGGGGACATTTCGTTTTTTCTGTCTCTGACCTTTTCAACAGATGATGACAGCTTGCAGAGAATTATTTTCTCTAGATGCTACAGAAAGCAGTTAAAGATAAGTTCACCAGAACTACATACCATGAGTACTGGCTTGTTCCAGTCAATGCAGTCATCAAGACAACATGTTTTAAGTGCTAGCACAACAACAGATACATGATTATAACTGAACTGATTTAGCACATGCTTTCCTCACTATTGCCAGGGTCTAAGCACCTCCAGAAACAGCTTCACTGTACAGCATTGCTCATAAGCCTTTGGGAGATCACACTATTGTAATACATGAATAATTCAGACAGCTACACAAACATGGCTATAGCTGCAGATTCAAGATTAGTGTCCTGTTTTGATCAATGCTATAGGCTGTCTATATTAGCTGTGAAGCAGTCCTTCATTCCAGCACCATCAAGTGGTATTTGTAATAACCCTGGTTGTTGGTCATGCTGTTTTCTGTTGGGAGTTTCGGTAGTGTTCAGTGGATAGGAATCCTTCGTCTCAGTACTCAGACGACCTAAACATGTTAGACAAGAGTCTCTCATCTTGACAAAGTTCTGGTAAGTACTTTCACTGGAAAAACAGTACAATACTGGGTCAGCAACACAGTTAAAAGTAGTTAACAGGAGAGAAATATGGTAAACATTAAATATTCTCTCAGCAAATGAGCAGTTGTTCTCCAACAAGCTACGAATTACAAGTAGGATGTGGTACGGTCCAAAGCAGACTAAAAATATGAAAACAGTGCTCGAAACCAGTCTTTTAATTTGGATTTTCTTCTTCTTTTGAGTGCCTGGACTCTTGTGGACAACTCTTAAAATCCCACAGTAGGAGAAGGCCAGCAGAAAGAAGGGGAAAAGGAAGCCGGCAGAGAAGCGGTAGTAATTGACATTGTGCTCCCATTTCTTGATGGGGTAATGCTCAAAGCACACCAAGTGGCTCTCAGCATCCATACTGATCTCCCCGTGTGTGAAGACAAAGCAGCATGTCATGATTTCTTTGGCCCAGATAACGATGCTCGCAATGGCAGCAGCCTTCATAGTCCGAAACTGCTGAAACCGAAAGGGGTGCACTACAGCCAGATAGCGGTCGATGGAGATGCAGCACAGGAAGCCCACGCTGATGTAGATATTCTCATACAGGATGATGCCACAAATTTTGCACAGCAGCTCATCGTAGGTCCAGTTGTCATGCTGTAAAGCATACTGAAGCCAAAAAGGCAAAGAAAAAATGTACAGCAGGTCTGCTACAGTCAAATTGCAAAGGTAGATGCCTAATTCATTTTTAACTTTGATCTGTAAATACCCATAGTACAGTGACAGGCAGTTAGCTGGCAAGCCTAATATAAACACGAATATGTACACCACAGGGGATAATGTCTCGTGGATATCATGATTAATATTGCACTTCTCAGTCACATTCTCTGTGAAATTCACCATCTTCTACTCCCTGTGTATCACTCATCAGGGTCCTGAATGTAAGACTTAATTACATTCATTTTTCATGTAGAGTTTATTTCTTCCACAAACCTTTAGGCTGAAGTGATGACTTGCTGCGGGATGTTAATAACCTGAAGATAAAACACAAGGAAATCTTTAGATGGGATACAATTGTTAAATACACAATACACTTTTCAGAAAGCTGCCTTTTCCTAGCCCTAAATTTCTTATACTATACTGTACTGTATTATAACTGTTTAAGACACAAAAACCACTGCTGACAATGGGTTAGCACTCAATTCTACTAGGTCAAGCCTGGACCCAGCTCCCAGTGATGAAACCCTTGACTAAACAATAAAATACCCCATTCAGCATTTTATCACCTCATGATATATTCACATGGGCACAAACGCTCAGCGCTGGGGAACAGCAGGGCAAACTGTGCCTAGTCTGAAGGGGATGCATGTTTAACCTGATGCTGCAGAACAGCAAAACTGTATTTCTTTCAATCCCTCCTCAGAAAATTCAGGGTTGTTGGGTATACCTTTGTAAGGTTAACAATTTGTGTACTCTTTTCACAGCTTCAGATACTATGGATTCAAAAGAAGCACTATCCAAAGACAAGGATAAAACCTTGCTGCTTTTTCCTGTTTGCTATCCTAATTTGCATTTTTGTCATCACCTTCTGTCCCATCTAGCAATATACAGTTTCTTCCAAGGCAACCCTTACAAAACCATGACGACACTACAGTAAAATTACTGTCAGCCTTAGCATCTGAGGATGTTACTGTCCAATATTTTTTTTAATACATGTTTTTCTTTTTAAAATACTGATAGGCTTTACTTCTGTAGAAACTGAAAGGAAAATCACTTGCTTTAGGCCAGAAAATAATTGCCTGGCTGAAATAAGAGATCAAACCTGCAAAGAATTTAATTTTTTAGCTTCCACCAGTGTAGCTCCACAGAATTCACAGCAAACACATACAAATACGAATTGGGATGTGGATTTGATCCCTTTACTTTTACTTTTTCTTTCCAACAAAGAGAATATCAGACCTGGTTTTGGTGGAAATATCCTTGGGAGCTCAGAAACTCTCAGTCATGAAACAACAGGCCAAGATAAGTTCATATCCCACCGTCCAATGCAACTTGTGTGAAAGACTGCTCAAGTCTAGCACTCTGCTCTCCTCCTCTCAGCCTCAAGCAGCTCCTTTAAGAGACTCACCCCTTCCACTGTGGGTGTCACAATAGTTACAACTCACATATCAAGCTCAGCAGGAAAAAAGCTGCTGAAGGGACCCAGTCACAGATACCTATGGTTCAATTTGAAGTTTGCTCCAGGAGATTGCCATAACCTTCCCCTGGAATAAATATGACAGTGTTAGCAGTACTGACATGTACAGCAGAAATCAGTCACTAAAGTTAGGTACAAATTTCCCCAAACACTGACACTTAGGGGCCATTAGCTCTTCTGGAACACCATCCAGTTTCTCAAAGGCTTCATAACCTTAACACATCTCTTCCATCTGCAGACAAGGGCAGTGCACAGAATCTTTGCTGAGGCAGATTTGATAACCTACTTACCACACCCCACCTTTTAAATCCAGAGCTCCAGGCCTGAGTTTGTATTTCATAGCATTTCTGTATAGTAATTTGGTGACTTTTACATGTAAGGGTTTGCCTGCACAGGAGGATTGGCACACCTTAATCATTCTCTAAAATGCCTAATATCTGAGCCTTGTCATCATATCTACCATCACAGTGTCCAGCCAGTGTCCAGCTCCTGTTGATAAGGCCAAATAGTAATTCAAAAGCTGTTGATGGTTTTGAAAATTCAGAACTGTCTTTGTATGTCTAGCACTGAGTTTCATTCAGTGTTACCCAGTGAGTCATTATGGATCACAGTATGAGGAAAAGCAGATGTACTCTACAGTTGCAGTGTTTTTTGAAAATGTTTCTTTTCCTCTAAGAACTCTAAATGTTTTTATCAAATTATGTTTACATACAGAGAATATGATTGTAAAAATAATTTCTGCTTAAAAGTCTTGCCAAAATGTTGAACGTGAAGGAGGCAGCAAAAGTCTTATTGATCCAATATTATGCTAATATAATATACACTTATAATTACAGCAACATTTCCTGCTCCTGGAGGAAATGTTGGAGGGGACTGTTTGAAGGGGCAGGAAGAGAAGGCTGGCTGGAACAAATCTCTTTGCCTTGTGCTAACAAACCCTCCCCAATTTCAAAGATGAAGATGAAAAACAAAGGTCCAGATTCTTGTGCAATAGCTGTCTTATACTGCTCTTCTGGTCAGTGGCAACAGTGAGCCAGGAAATCCTTCCCTTGCTTCAGCCTCCTCAGTGTGTGGGCTCTGGGCCACCTTTGAGCTCTTTGACAACTTGTGCCTGGCTAAGCACAGAATCAGTAGCCAAATGGAAATACAGAGGCAGTTCACCTTTTCCCCAGCACCAGATACACTAAACATAGCTCTGCACCAGCCAGGGGGTGAAACTGTAGGATTTTTTCAACAAACCTGATATCAAAGTACTGCACTGGCAAGTTTAAACAAATGAGTGTGGAAGAGCCCACTCTGTTATCAAGAACATATGGCATAATACTTTACAAGCTGTCTGAAAAAGTGCAAAATGAAGGAAAGGTGATGCAGGATATACAAGAGAAAAGATTAATAACTCACCCATTACTTACTGACCGCGTCTTGATAAAGGGAGGAAGAAAATGAAAAAAAGTTGCTCTATGAGAAACATCAGGGGTGCAGACAATCATGAAGCTGAACGCAGTTATGAACTGGAACACATGGTCATTTCTTTTAAACAGCTTCAATATGGATATAATGCAGCTGTGTGACTTTTTGTTTGAGCATAGTTTATGTAACACCTTCAGTATCATGAGTCTGCAGTCATTTCCAGGCAATATTTCTCTCTCCTATATGCCCACATCTTTTAGATGATACCCATCTAAGCCTAAGCCTTGGCAATACATTAGAAGACTTTCTCCATCTGCATGAGCTCCAAACAATTCTCTTGTTCCTGGATTAAAAATAAAGCCAAGGATCCCTGAGCTTCAGAATGCCTCACTTTTTCATGGTTTAAACAAGCTGACTTTATTATTCACTGGAGAGTTCAACAGTTCTTTCCCAACTTCTTTTTGCCTTAGCCATTGACAAACACGAGTTGCCCCTGCACCATGAACCATGGTGCAGCTCACGTGTTAAGCACTGCCTGCTGGTGATGGCTCAGGAGGCAGCCAGAGCCAAGGACAGCAACAGCCTCTTCACCCTGGACCAAGTAGTAGCATGGAGCCCAGGTGGGTCTTTTCAGTTCCAGTGAACATTGCTACAACTTTCATTGTAAGAAATCTGTCTGCAACTAGGCCTACATAATTTTTTGGCAGACAAATGGGACTGCACTAAAGGACTTCCTTGCTGGAATTTGCAACAGTTATGCACCCAGCTTGTCTCATCCACAAAGCACCCACCTCCATTACCAGGGAGTGTAACATGGTTGTGTGCCTGCATGCGGTGGTCTCTTGCTATTTAATCTGTCCTTGCACCTGTCATACAGTGCAGATAGGCCTGAGTCATTTGTCTGTCATTGCAGGACTTGAACTGTCCTGCATATCTTAGAATCAGAAACCCAGGGTGGTTTCAGTTTAGGATTTGGGTCAGGTCATTATCTACACAAACATCAGCCCTTCAATTCACATGTTAAGCTTCCTTCAACACTTGCAGGTTTGTCAGCTTGTTTGATCCTGTTTCACAAAGCCTGGAAGAATAAGGTCAGATAAGAAGGTGGGGAAGCGATGACCAGCAGAAGAGACTAGGGACTGGCCAAACAATGTAAAATGGGCAGGAAAGGGATAATATCCTTAGAGCAAGTTCTAGGGGGGAAAAAAAAAGTAGAAGAAAGTGGAAATTTGGGTGCACCACTGAGTATGAAGGAATGGCACAATGTTTGGGTTCAATTGGAAGAATTATGATGTAAAAGATGGACCTGTTGAAGCAGGCCCAGAGGGTCACAGAAATGACAAGAGGGGTGAAGCACTTCTGCTATGAGGAAAGGATGAGAAAGTTGGAGTTATTCAGCCTGGAGAAGACAAGGTTCTGTGAAGACCTTGTTGCAGCCTTTCAGTACCTAAAGGGGACTTAAAAGAAACATGGGGACAAAGTTTTTAATAGGACTTGTAGGAACAGAACAAGGGGTCATGGTTTTAAACTAAAAGAGGGTAGAGTCAGACTACATACAAGGATGAATATTGTTATGATGAGGGTGGCCCAGAGAGGTGATGGATGCCCCATCCCTGGGAACATTCAGGGTCAGGTTGGATGGGGCTCTGAGCAACCTGGTCTAGTTGAAGATGTCCCTGCTCATTGCAGGAGAGTTGGACTAGATGGCCTTTAAAAGTCCCTTCTAAGCCACACCATTCTGATTCCAGAAGGCTGTCAAGTAGAAAGAGCCATTAAAGGCAATGAAAGGTATTTCTATTAACACAAGATAATTAAAGGAAAAGAAAGACAAGTACATATGAGGCACAAACACAAATATATGTGTATTTTTATAATATATATTTTTATATCTATTATGTTTATATGGTATGTAAGTATTTTTATATTTATATAAAGATAGCTGAAATATTTGCTGTTGTTTTTTATTCCAATCTTTAGAACCAGAATTGTTAACCAGCATCTAACAAAATTATTTTTAACAATAGGATGGGGGTATAGAGGAAAATAGATCAGCAAAGGCTAACAGATATTTAAAAAACTATGTGCACTCCAGGGGATTTAGTTACAGCAATTTGTGAATTATTGCTGGTAATGTTTCAGAAATTATGATGAATTGGGGTAAAATAGACATAACACTTTGTTTTGTGAAAAAGAGGAGTCAAATTGGATTTCTAAACTAAAGTAATTTACATCTATGCACAATGCATTGTGTTTGTAACTTACAAGTGGATTTTTCTAACGTGAATTTCTGAGTACAATAATTATTACTCTGTATATCTGTTTCAGTTGAAGGAAACGTAAAAGTGTTCTGAAAATTACAAATAACTTTACTTTTGTCATTATCAGATGACTCCTCTTATAAACCTATTGTCAAAGAAGGAAGTCGGCAAGATTTTTTCAGAATCCACATAAACAAAAGACTAATTAGTCATCAATGCCCAATTTTTCCTAACACAGACATGTAATTATTTGCAGTCTTGGGTAGATCATTACATTTGCTCCAACTTTTGATATTCTGGGAATTCCATGATCTGTTTCTATACCTTTTCATTTCAGGTTTTTATGACTTTGGACTTCTTAGTTGATGCCTACATATATGAAGGACAACTTGAGATGAAGGGCAAGGGAGGCAGGTAGGATAATTAGCACAGTTTGTCCAATATCATAGAATCAGAGAATGGTTTGGGGTGGAAAGGACCTTAAAGATCATCTTGTTCCAACCCATGGGCAGGAACACTTTCTCAAAGCCCCATCCAGCCTGGCCTTGAACACTTTTAGAGATAAGGCATCCACAGCTTCTCTGGACAACCTGTGCCAGTGCCTCACCACCCTCACAGTAAAGAATTTCTTCTTCCTACTGTCTAATCTAAACCTACTCTCAGTTTGAAGCCATTCTGCCTTGTCCTATCACTACATGCCCTTGTAAAAGTCTCTCACCCTCTTTCTTCTAGGCTCCCTCCAGGTACTGGAAAGCAGCAATTACGTCACCCTGGAACCCTGTCTTCCCCAGGCTGGAAAAAAACCCCAATTCTTTCAGCCTTTCCTCACAGGAGAAATGCCCCATCCCTCTAATCATCTTGGAGACACTCCTCTGGACTCACTCCAATAGGTCCGTGTCCTTCCTGTGCTGAGGACCCCAGAGCTGGATGCAGCACTGCAGGTGGGGTCTCAACAGAGGGAAGCAAAGGGGCAGAATTCCCTCCCTCATCCTGCTGGCCATGCTGCTTTGGATGCAGCCCACGACATGTTTGGCTCTCTGGGCTCCAAGTGTTCCTGTCCAGCCTCTCACCCAGCAGCACCCCCAAGTCCTTCCCAGCAGGGCTGCTCTGATCTGTTCATCCCCAGCCTGTGTTGATACCAGGGTTTGCCCTGATCCAGGTGCAGCACCTTGCACTTGGTCGTGTTAAACCTCATGAAATTCCCATGCACTCACTTCTTGAGCTTGTCCAGATCTCTCTGGATGGCATCCCATCCTTCAGGTGTGTCCCTCCTCTCTTTGGTGTCATCTACAAATCTGCTGAGGCTGCGCTCGATCCCTCCATCCATGTCATTAATGAAAATACTAAATAAAACTGGTCCCAGTATGGATCCTTGAGGGACACCACTTGTCACTGAGGTCCATTAGGACTCTGAGCCATTGACCACTACCCTCTGGATGCAACTGTTCCACCAATTTCTTATCCACCTAAGAGTCCACCCATCAAATCCATTTCTCTCCAATTTAGAGAGAAGGATGCTGTGGGGGACCATGTCAGAGGCTTTACAGAAGTCCAGATAAATGACATTTGTAACTCTTTCCTTGTCCACTGATGCACTCACTCCATCATAGAAGGCCATCGGCTAATCAGGCAGGACCTGCCCTTGGTAACACTCTGCTTGCTGTCCCAAATCTTGTCCCTGTCCTTGATGTGCCTTAGCAGAGCTTCCAGGAGGATCTGTTCCATGATCTTTCCCAGGCAGAGAGGTGATGCTAACAGGTTGGTAGTATCCAGGATCCACCTTTCTATCCCTTTTATAGATGGGTACAATGTTTCCCTTTTTCCAGTCACCTGAGACTTCTTATGACTGCCATGACTTTTCTAGTATCATGGACTAGCCTGTTCCCTCAGACTACTCATTCTATCTCACACTACTACTTTATCTAGAATTAGGGCCTTTTTGCCTAATGTGAGGTCTGGACAACTGGTTGAGCACAGGGAAGTGCTGAAAAGAAAAAAAATACTTTGGAAAATCCCTATTTATGGTAATAAGAAGTTCATGCAATGTGTCATTTCAGGCAAGCAGTCCAAGTAGTATCAGGGAGGTGAATCACAGCAGAAATTAGTCATTCTATAGCTGCCTCAAAGCTTTAAAAAATGACCCTTATTTGCCCCCCACTTCCTGCTGTTAAAGATCACCCAGCTGGACGACATGACCCCCCAAGTATTTCACTGCTGAGTTATTGTGACTAGTTCCTACCCACAGGGCACATCTCCTTTAAGCTTCATGTATGACTTGCTTGAGTACAGAACAGTGGGTGGAGGAAAACACATCACACCACTTCCTGCAGACATCTTAAATCACTCTATTACTCAGAGAAAGAACTCCAAATCTTCCTTTCCCCTGAACTAAAACCTCAACCAAGTCAATGTTGCTCTGCCTCACAATCCTCCTTGACACAGAAGCCAAAAAACCATCCTGTCTCTATTGAAGTAGCAGCAGACAAATAATAAACAGGCATAGACAACAGAATTGCTTATAATCCCAAACTTGTACACTGATCTTCATTGAATAGGACAATGCAAGAAAAGCCAAGATTACACAGGTTTCACCTATTAGAAGCCACATAAGCCATGATCAACATGCAATATTAGTAAGGAACAACAACTGGAACAACTGTGTTGCAGCCTGGGATTGAGAAATAGGAACTTCACCCTTCTGAGTTAAGTGAGTTCTGATTCATTTTACCATCTACAGCTTTGGGGAAAATCGTCCTTCTGATTCATTTTCCTAAACTTTGTATTGCTGCCTCTTTTGATACTGCAGCCTGCTCTGACACCAGCACAGTGCTACATCAAGGAATGCCAGGTATCTTGCATTGAAGTCAGTGACTTAAGGTTTAATTCATATCTGTATTGCATTTCAATGATTTTTGCCTTTCTCAGATTGCCAGCGTGTCCCTGCAGCCCCAGCACAGTCACACAGCCCCTGCTTCACAGAGTGGCAGCCCAAAGGGAGCCATGGGAGTTACCCACAAATTTCTCTGATGCCTGAGCATGAGCCATCCATTTACATACTGTGAGCCATAGCACACTGCCAGCACCCCATCCTGGTCAGTGTACCCCATCCCAGTCAGCACACCCTGTCCTGGTCAGCACACCCCATCCTGGTCAGCTCACCCCATCCCGGTCAGCGCACCCCATCCCGGTCAGCGTTCCCCATCCCAGCCAGTGCACCCTGTCCCAATCAGCACACCCTGTCCTGGTCAGTGCACCCCATCCTGATCAGCACAACCTGTCCTGGTCAGCGCACCCCATCCCAGTCAGCTCACACCAAGGCTGAGCGAAGCATGGGCTGTCAGCCTCTACCTTTGGCCAGATGCTCATGGTCCTGGAGCCAACATGTGTATCGAGAGCAACTTGCCCTCTGTACCCACTTGCTCATGCAGAAAGGGGATGGAATGCCAGCAACATGCAAGGCAGTCCCTTCTGTCAAGCTTCTCCAGCATCACTCATGGGAAAACTTGTTCAAAAGCTGACAAGTTAGAGAACGAAGCAGGGACTGAATTATCTTTCTGCTTGCATCTTTGTAATGTGACTTTGAACCCAAGGATCAGCACATCACACCCTCCAAACAGAACTGTCTCATTAACTGAAAGTCATTTGGAAAGCAACCAAACACCCATCTATGGAATTTTTTCTCCTTGTTTACCAATAATTCAGTGGACAGGACTGATTGCGCAGTGCTGCTGACAAGCTTGGGACATCCATAGTCAATGCTTGACTAATAACACCTGACAACCAGCAAACGCTGTCTGATAGAAAAATTTTGCTTGCTAGGTCTAACTGAAATGTGGTTGAAACTCTGGCATGTCTAAAGAGATTGAGCAGATCTCCTGTTCAAGGAGAATGTTATCACTTTCATTATTTCGTGCATCAGCAAATAATAATACATTCAATAAAGTCATCTCTTTTTAAAATGCCATTTTCTTTATATATGATTCAGTATATGATTCATTTTGTACTGCAAAAGTTTTAAGACATGGTAAAGTGAAAAACTACTTACAATATTTGAAAATTTTCCCTTGCACTCCTCATTTTCCTTTGACTTAACTATTTTTCTTCTGTTTGGATTTATCTTAATCAAAGAGAATAAATTCATCATGGAATAGAATTCTGCCTGTTCAGCTGAAGCACCTAACACTGTGTGCACTGTTGCCACCTAAAACTAAAATAATTCTTTTGTGCCTTTGTACTGTGTTTGTGTTTCCGGCTTACACCGATCACCATTGTGCACTTCAGATGTGTTTCTGTTCTAGATCCAATTCTTTCTAGTCTAGCACACCATCCGCCCTTCCACGCACTTCTGTTTAGCTATGCTCATTTCCTTTTAGGCTCAGTTGAGTCTTTTTTGGCTCTTGTTCTGTATTTCTGTATTTATTCCTTGGATACAGCATTGGGGGTGGTGTGTGGGGTGCATTATGTATATGTATTTGTGCATGTCTTCAAATAGTCCCCATCTAGTAAGTAGAAATATAACTACTAAACTATCCCTTATTGCTATCTTTAATTAAATTTCTTCCCTTTTTTCCAGTTTCCCTTTTGGAGATTAACCAAGTTTCCTGTAGAACTGAGTCAATATTCACACATAAGACATGTTCTTCCATTGTTATTTCTAAGTCTTCTCACGAGAAGCAGTGTACCTTGCAGAAGGTTTTCCTCTGTGCTCTTTCCCTTGCTGCTGTTCTTGTTCCCTAGATGACTATTGAAAATGTCAGTCCTTTTTTTTTTTTTTTCACTTGAGGGTACAGGACTCCAACAACCTAGTTCCCAGTGGATTAATCGCTTCAAATAAAGTGCTGGCATTTGTATCTGCAGGTTTGCTTACATTTTCATTTCCTGAAGTTTCATTTCTGGATGAAAGAGGTTCAACACAAAAACTGAGAAAAATAGTTGAAGAGGCATGACCTCAAAGAAATGCAAAACTCCCCTTCTCTAGTAGTATCAAAGAAGCAATTCACAGCAAAAGCAACAACCTTGCTGTAAACCATTCACACTTCCAAACATGTTTCCGACTAGAGAAAAGGGAGAGAATCAAATGCTTGTTACAGGGGAGTTCTGATGAGCTCTGGAGGAGATGGAAAAGCTGGCACAGGAAATGTGAGATTCCAAATTGAGAGCTGTTCAGAAATCCAGGTCCTGCTTTGGGGTGGAGGTGTAAAACCAGCTCTGAAATTTGGACAAAAGTCCAAATTCCAAATAATAATGTTCTGACATGATAGATTCAGGGATTTTAGTTTAAGCCTCTTGTAAGTTTAAAAAGCAATTGTTATTTTAAAAGCTATGTCTGAACAGTTCTTAAACATGGAGCATAAACGAGATACATCCTCTAATTAGATATGTGAGTAGACACTAAATCATTTTCCATCACAGAGTAAAAACTCTCCTTCCTTGGCAGAAGGAAGACATAATGTTTCCAGATACAAAATGATAAAATTCTAATGGTTACTAAAATACTGAGTTAAAAGAAAGCCAAACCAAGAGATCTCTGAAACATTTCCATTTTTCCCTACTGATATTTTAGCATTTTATTCAGGTGTCACTCAAGTGACTGAAGTTTGATAGTTCAATTACATTTGCTTTTGTTATTAATTTGTTCTTTATCTCCCCTTCCTCTCTTGGCTACTCAACCTCTCTTCAAAGCTTTGCGTCTTTACTGCTGGCCCATAGGACACAACATAAGAGAAAGGAAGCTTGAAACCTTGCTGAATAAAGCAACAATGTTCAGAAAGGAAAAACTAGGCTCATCCTAGCAGCAATAGCTGTCCACAGCAATTTCTGAGTGGAGAATGTCAGGAGGACATCTCTTGTGGAGCAACAGTAACAGCAGCAGGGTGCCCTCTCTGTTACCTGTAGGTCAGATCAGTTTTGCATTTCTATTTGATTCTGGCATGGTGACAGATCTGAGTCAAAGCAATCCCAGATCAAACTCCAAGACAACCCAGCTGGAAAAGAAGTTTGTTGCCACAGAAACAATTTCTGGCAAGAGGGTTCCGTGGAGAGGAACAGAGCATATACTTTCAGGTAAGCCTGTTTCTCATTCCCTCTAGCAGTGTTTTAAACCTATTATCTAGTCTTTTTTTCAGACAAATTAGCTACAGCTTCCAGATGAAGTGCCTTAAAAGCTCTTGTTTTGCTACCCTATAGATTAACAGAGTTCAGAATGGTGTTTCTAGTGGAGAAAAAGGGCTACAGTGCATGTATCCCTTAGAGAATAAACTGCAATGTTTTCTTAGCTGCTGTTGCTTACTAATACCTTTAGTTAAAATTATTGGCCAGTTTCTTCTAAACATTAAAGCTGTTCTGTGTCTTTCCAAAAACAATTGCCACCAGCTGTCAGGGTCAGCAGCTCTGCAAATGCTTCAGCTAGCAGCAAAATTCATAACAAGCTACAAAAGTCACTCAGAATAAGCTTTATAGGAAAAACAAACCTCTTAGAGAGACCATCAGCTAATTATAAGGTAATGAGCCTCACAAGGCTGCCGGGTATGGAGTTCTCTTTCCACAGTTCTTCCCTTAAAAAACATTACCAAGTTGTGTAAATGTCCTCAAGAGTGGACATGACTTTCTTTAGTTATCACTGCACTGACACAATACAGCTATCACAATGCACCCTCAGGTCAGGACTAAAAAAACTGGAAGGGAAGAAATTTTCTTCTCCAGGCACTGTTCAATGGGATGCCAAGAAAACTTGCATTTAGAGCATCAGCCAGTTAATCTGAGTGACACCATTTACAAGGCTGGTTAGGTGAGGAAAATTTACATTAATGCCCCCACCTTTGTACACCTGGCCCTGTGTAACTGTGCTCAGCCACAGGTAAGAAGCTTCCTGTGTGCCTGACCTCCCAAGCAGCCTCGGGCTCACCCTGTCGATGACATGTAGTATGATGACACCTCTGTACACCTAGTTCTGCAGAGACTCATCTTTCTCCCTTCTCTTCCCAAATCCCACTTCTCTATTTTCCCGATGCTTACGGTCCTCAGATCCAGAGCAACGGGAGTCCATTTTTGTCCACCAACCACAAAGTGAAATAAATACCTCTCACTGAAGATGTCAAGTGACACAAAGTTTTTTAATGAGATATTGGAACCACCAAATCTTTCTTCATTTAAAACTGTGATATTCAAATCACAATGCTGTCATGTAGACATTTTCACCTCTGCTATCACAGAACAACATACTTGTCAGATCCTATAAACCCAACATTTTCTTACAGTATACTTCCTAGACCCTGTAAAGACTTAAAACTTTGGGGATGTACTTTCCATGTTATCATCTTATCTACAGCTGTATAGCACTGAGTGTAAAATAAGCTGGAAACAGTGCTCTTCGTTCATGTAACAGAAAGACTTTACATGTGCATGTGCAGGAGCAGCCTAATATGGGAGAACAATGACATAGCAGCAGGAAGGATAGGGGTGAGGACAGTAAAAAAATTTGTTTCCTCAAAGAAGAAATGGAAGAGTGTGTGTTAAATACACAGGACTGACTACCTTTTACTGGCTTCCTGATTAAAGAAAACTTGAAAGAAGAAGTGGTTAGACACTCTGCTCTTCTGGGGCCAGTGCGAATACAAAGTGCTAATGTGGAAAAAGTCACAGTGGGTACTGACTAACAGACTGCTCAGAAAGTCCCATAATGCTCACAGTGCAACTGTCACGTCTTATGAGCCTATGTGTAGCCATTTTTACTTACTTTACTGTTAAGTTTCCTTATATTTTTATTAATAAATATCTGCATGTGTTCTCAACAGAAAAGGACAGGACAAGCTGTTATATTCTTCTAAATTCTCTATTTCTCAGCTCCCCTCCCCATGCAACACACAAAAGAAGAAAGCATCGCTCAGTGAATTGCTTTTCTTCTTTCTTGACAAAGGCTGACAAGAACCAGAAAAATGTTCTCATAACAACAACAACCTACAATAATGAACAAAATTAATCCTGTTGGAAAAAAAAAGATTCATTTCTCACCTGATAGCTTTCACTTCACTAAAAAAACCCTCACCTTTCAAGTTTCCCAAGTCAGATTCTGAACAGCAGCAAGAAAAGTGGCTTACTGCTTGGAAAATATAGTAATGACATACATTTGAGACACAAAGACATAACTATATGTAGGTACACACAGAGCACCCACACATCAAGGTATGTGGTTTCATGTTAGATGTAACTTTTGGCTTGTGTTCTCAGTGGAAACGAAGTATTTAAGTCACTTACTAGTGTTTCAAAATATCTTGTATCTAGTCAACTTATACAGTACTACTAAGTTCTCTGAAAATGTCTCCAGGAACTTATCTACAGGCTACTGCTCTGGTTCCTTGCTGCAAACAACAAACAGTTTCTCAGTTTATCTTAACAATTTCCCTTCATCAATACACCTTGAACATTCATCTCTCCTTGTGCCTAACTGGAACTCAAGAAAGTGTTTTTGGGAAAATCGTTATTCAAAGTTCCTGCTAGTAGGAACTTTGCCAAGGAAATTAATTTTGAAGTTGTGAATTTTTTTGGACACGTTGCTTTGTTGAGCCCTTGGAGCACCTTGTTGTTTTGCTTTAACAATTCAGCTAGAAAACTCTTACCACCTCTCCAAGCGTGGGACCTGGCTCAATGATAGAAAATTAACTTGCTTTCAAGAATGAATAGATAAAAATGAAACTCACCTGTTAGCAGAATTTATGCAAGAGGTTTTGCCTGCAGTGTGAAGAGCACAAAACTTCCCTTCTCCTCGCTCCTACTCAGGCTGCTGGTAAGGCTGTCCTCCTCCCAGCTGTGAGCAAGGCTGTCCGTGAAACAGCACAGGAAAGGAGGAGGAGATTGTTTCAGCTCCTGTGCTCTTTATGGTTCATCTGTGAAGGAGTCAGCCCAGCCCAGCCCTCTCCTCCCTCACCCACTCATTCATAAACGAGAGAGATGAGAGCACCAAAAGCAGGCACTAAATACAGAGACCACAATGTACGCGGCGCAGTGTTCCCAGCCGTACCCAAAGGCACACACGCTGATCAGCAGAGAACTGCACTGTGATCACAGCAGCTGGTGCAGAGGCCAAATACAGCTGCTTCCAGCTTATCTAAACACTCGCAGATGCTGCCTCATGCAGGCATATTGAAAAGTATTCAGAGCGTTAGTGTTGTTATTGGTATCATTTACAGTCAGTTGTTTGCAGAGCTCACGAAGATCAGACCATTGCATCCAAACACAGCAGAAGGTGACTCTGCACAAGGAAGCATCTTCTCTCACTGTGAAAGAGCAAGGGCTCTGAGGGGGGGGCAGTTCCTTCCTCTCATGTCTACACAGCCAGACAGACTGAGGCATCAAAGGGCTTGTCGAAGATCATTCAGGAAGAGTGTAGCAGATGAAAAAGCTGACCTCCTGCTAACTCACTCCACTACTCCTATTCTCACAGGAGTGAAAGTTCCACTGAGGGTTATGTATTAAATTGTCTGTCACTCAAACTGAAACACACTACTCTTAAAACCACAAATGGATACAAATTACACCATTGAAGCTGGAAACAAAAGCTGTTACCAGCTCAGGCTCTAAAGTGGTGTGAACTCACCTGATGCAGTGCTCTGCCATGCTGCTGTAGGGACACCAGTGGCACTACATGGCCAGAACAGCACCCAGCCAGAGCTCCCTTCTGCTCACGGCAACGGGCAACACTGCTCCAAGGACAGCCAGACACAGTGAGTCTGGAAACAGGAATCTTGTGCAGGGAACTCCAAGACATGTTCTCCATTTCCAGCCTGGTGGAAAGCAGAGTGACATAAGCACAGAAACAAAATTTTAAAAAAGAAACAAACCAAATCAGGGAGAAGACACAAGAACATTTAGAAAACTTGAGATACTCCAGGAGTACCCGTGGCTAACATCAGCTAGCATCACAAATAACTCCTCATTCTAAACATGGGCAAAGGGTTCTTCAGGTACAACAGGCTACCAGATGGCAGAGCCCTTCCTCTGCCAGGGTCCCTGGCAGATCAGAGATCTAAAATTGTCTGCAGGGTTAAAAAACCTCTCTGCGTTTCTGAGGAAGGATGCAGCAGAAAAAATAGGAATTTTTGGGCATGATCATAAAAGGCTGCAACAAGCAGAGAACAGTCTTTTGCAGGCTCACCGTGCTGCTCGGAGCATGTCAGAGGTCAGGCAGCACACCTGGCTGAACAGGCAAGGCACAGGCTCCTGGGAGCACAGTCAGAAGCTGAACACCCTCTGCAATATTAAGAGATATGAATGGTTGGTGTCAAATTTATTAGGACTACTGGGAATACTCCCTCCTTGGATTAATTTGTTGTTGTTGTTGTTTGTTTGTGGCTTAAATTTTTTACAATTTTGTACTCATTTAACCTTTATTATTCATTTTTATATACACATATATGAATACATATATTAAGAAAATCACCCAGACTGGGACTTTTCAGAAAGTGAAATAAAACATTTGTTGCAATACCTCTTAATCAAAAATGATGTACCCTTGGATACTGCAACACTTTTAGTAAAGAATTTTAAAAAGATGATATTAAGAAAATGAAGTTCAGTAACTTCCTTAGTGGTATGTGCACGATTCTTCAGTAAAAAGCAACAGGGCATTATACTGGACGACTTGCTTTCCCTGAGAGACTGTCTAGGGCAGAGATCATCTGGTATCCAGTTCTCAGTGGTGGCTGCAGAGTAAGTATTCCACCTTCTGCAGGGTCCAGGCTGCAGACAGGGAACAAGCCCTGAGAAGACCCACGGACAGTGATTACCCTTTGGGTGCCAGGGAAAGCAGAGATACTGGCAGAGGTAATATCGTGGGCAGTATCTCTTTCCTAGATCACACCTTGGTTGCAGGCATCTTGTCATGATGACATGTACATGCTCAAAAATGTGTTACACAGAAGTTGGATACAGGTGGACAGAATATCCAGAAAGCACAGCCAGAACCTTGGCCATCAGACACAGTACAGGTCTATCAGAGCGGGCTAAAAGGGCAGCACTTGATCCAGGTAGCTGGGGAATTATGCCTTGCAAGTGGAGCAGAAACAATGACGTCTACAAACCTCCCTCTCAGAAAATTACAGAGCAAAACTCCAGAAAAATCCTGGGTTTGTTTCTTTTTCATCCAGACATTCTATTTTGCTTGTCTCAGCATGCAGATGCTGTAAAGCAGGTAACTAATATAATGGGATTTAGGGGCTTGGGCCACCTGCCCTCATCACTTCCAAGGGGGCAGAGCCATGTATTGCTATCTCCACCACACACACTCAGCCAACTGATGTTGGACCATATTTAAAACTCAAAATGAAAAGAAATAGCATTTTTGGCAGCCTTTTATCTCCATGAATTATACAGTAGTTATTAAAGCTGACAAATAGCTATTACTCGCTGCAAGTAGCAATTCTAGATTTTCGCTTACTTTGGTCAAAACATTTTAATGCGTGTGATGATTAAGTAACACTACTGGATTGAATTGCTCCTGGCTTGCATATGTCAAAACCAGAAGCAGCAAGATTCAAAAATAATGGAGCTAAACTGGCATTACAAGTGTCACAGATGCCAAAGAAATGCAGCAGGGAGGTCATCTAGACCATCTCCTTACCCATTAAGGAAAGCCAGACTAGCTCCTCTTAGAGCTTCAGGTTCTCTTAAATTGCCATCAAGGAAGATTCTGCCTCACCTTTTGCAATGTCTCCATTCCCTGGCTAGGGCTGTTCTTAAGAAGCCTGCAATAATATGAAAATCTTTACCTTTCATGTTTCCAATTCATTTATCTTTCTATTGTCCTTCTGTGAATATATATGAAAAACAGTCTAGTGCTACCTTTCTCAATATGAATAATTTAAATGTCTGAAAATTAATCATGCTGTCCCTCTAGGATTTTTGCAGATTAAGCAATCTCATTTTTCCAATGTTTTTTGTAGATCATGTTTTCCAGGCCTTTGCTCCCCCACACTGGTCTCATTTCCAGTCAAAAGCATCCCTCCTTAAGCATATTCCAGCAGAGGCCCTTTCTGGCAGTGTTGGCATTGATTCCAAGTACCCGATCTACACTTTGCCTATGAGGGTCAACCTTCCTATGAAATTTGATTTAAATCCATTCAAGCACCCATTTTGATGAGGAAAAGAGGAAAATAAGGAAGTTCTGTCTTTTGCAGTGACAAGCCACAGAGACATTCCCATTTTCTCTAGCTGAGTAACACAGATTTGCTAATGCTCTTCCTGGTACCATCCTAGAGTCCCTGCTGGGCCAGCTCTTACACTGCCCGGAGGGGTGGCCAGGCAACACAATGCTTCATTTGTTTCAGATGTTTCACTGCAGCCAGGCATCTTGCTTTATCTAGCTGTTCTCCTTCTATTTTTCCTTGCTTCTTCTCTTGTCCCTGTCTGCACTGCATCATGTGTTATTTTTAACCTTTCCCACAGGTTAGAAGGGCAACAGGTTGTTCACAGGAACATGTGACCAGCAGGAAATTCTCTCTGTCCTAACTATGCTGGTGTTTTGCAAGTGCCTTCAAAATTTAAATTCAAAAGCACTCAAAATGTCCTACTTTTGCCCACCTCAGTAGAGGTAGGAACCTGGAAGGGCAGCAAGGAGTCAGTAAGTTAAATAGGGACAGCAAGCCACAGGTTTGGGGGTTTTTGCCAGGTAACATATGCCTCTCCAGTTCCTTCCTAAGGCAAGGAGCATGTTTCATTTATACTGAAAATGCAATTTAACAATCTTTTGCACCTAGACTGCAAATATGCAACACAGAGATTTCATTTTTCACACTAAAAATGGGCTTCATGGAGGTGAACTTGGCAACCTAGCATACTGTATGATGGATACATGTGGATTACTAGTTGTAATCTGCAGAGGATTCAGGACCGTTGAAGGCTTGTTTTAGAGTGCACTGTGGTACAGCTGCAAGCACCTGGTTCTTCCCTTTGCCTATAAAGGGACAAAAGCCTCACTCTTACAGAAAGACTGAAGAGTGAGGTGATATGAGCGTTACACAGCCATCCAGAAGCTCTGCCTGTTTCTGTTCACAGTACTGAACAACATAGACATGGACACAAAGGAAGTGGAGAATGTAGAAATTGCTATGCCAAGACTATCAGAATGAATAAAAAGTTTTTTCAAAATCTCAGCATCAAGGGCAGTGAAATTATTGGTAGTCATTATAACTACTCCAGAGACCACACTAAAATATCTCTGCTCTTGCTATCTGCAGAGCAGACTGAATTAGCTCTTTCCCCAGTTATTATGCCCCTAGAGACACAGGCTTTGATGTGCGGCCTTGCAACTGCTGAGTGTGTGAAGGACTCACAGGTGATTGTGGATGTGTTGTGACACTATAAATGCATGCATGAACTTCCATTCAGCTATGAAAAGAAGGCTGGCCACAGGTACATGGAGCTCATCAAGAGGGACAGCCATGTGGACTTGATCTTCTGTGCTGTTCCTCTTTACCCTATTAGCATGGATTTGGCAATTTTAGTTTGAGAAGAACAGTAGTTACAAGGTGGTCCATACAACAGTGCCCCAAGGTAGTGAGGGAGATGGGGCCTAAATGCCCTTGAACCAATACTTCAAGGACAAAATAGTCCCCAATCTTCTATTAAAGTATGAATGCTCATAGTTCCTGCTAAAAACAATACACAGGGGTCACTGAGGTCACTTTGTGCTTTCCTTCTCACGTTCAGTTTTAGATTCCCTTCTAAGTATATTCTCCTTTTCCAGATACACCTTTTTAAACAGATATAACTTGAGAGTTTAACGTGCGAAGGGAACATTTCTTCTGATTTTAGTTACAAAAATTCATGTGGATGAAATTTGATACAATAAAGTCTTGTTGGTATCTGTTTTCATTCATTTGCCTGATTACATAAGAAGGAACACGTGTTCATATAGGGCAGGGTGGGAATTCAGGATCTGCCAAATGGGACTCTGTTACCATTGATATGGCTGGTTAAATAAACAAGGAAAGGATCTGTGTTCACAGGAGCTAAATGTGGGTAATAGAACCGGGCTTCAGGAATTCCAAGGTTTTTTCAATTAAAGAAGCCAAAATAAGCAAGGAAGGAAATTCTAAAACAATGAAAATTATTTGGGAACTTGTACTGTTAAAAATACTGAAGACTAAATAGAAACAATATTGCCTCAATATGCAAAAAGTGATATGGATCTCCTTAAATGCATCTATCATCCTATGCATTTTGTTAAGTGGCAGCTAATTCCCACAGAGAATAAAGATAATACTCTGGGCTGGAGAGCAGAAAGATGTCTAGTGCTGGCAAGGAAAAGTCACAAAGGAAGGAAAGTTGCTGGAGATGAAATGGGCTTGACCAGACTGCGGTAGGTGGTTGCACTATCTGAGCTGTAGGACAGGATCTAGCAAGAAGGCTCCTTCAAACATTTCATGCAAAGAATTTTCTACCAATATACCATGTGGTTGTTGTTGGAAGAAGTAGTTTTAAGAGCATACTAAAACTTTAAAAATATACTGTTCCCCATCGAACATACATAACCCATCTCTTTTAAGCCTCAGCTATCCAGGAGCAAGACACTACTGTGTGGAAACACAAGAAAAAATAGCCATAGCAGAGATCCTCTTGCCAGTGATGGTACCAAAGTTGCATTCTGGAGTGTTCACAATGGCTCCCTCACTGGGTGCTGCTTTAAACCTTTTGTGCTCCAACTGATCTAAAACTACTCTACACGGAGAAGGAACAATTGTATCCGAAAGTTGGGAGGTACAATGGAAACAGAGGACATAAGCTGTACGGTCCTGCTCACACGATGCTGTTAATATAGCTCTCTAAAGCATTCTACTCCTTTGTATCATTGACTGAAGGACCAAAAGAGCTGTGAGCAAGCTCAAGAGACCAAGCAAATTGAAGGTTACCAACTTTAGCTTAATTTTAGTTAAATCCTGTCAGGGTTTGGGATACCTTTTTTTGTTTATCTCTCTGTCATAGAATTTTTCCCCATTCAAGTTGCTGGGGGGNTCTGTCCTTGGATTGCCAACAGAGCGGGAAGAGACTGTCTGTGAGTTTGTCTGTTCTTATTTGTCGGGGTTACCATTGTTGTTGGGTTTTTTTTTTGTCTGTCCCAATATATATATATATAGATATATTAGTAAAGCACTGTTATTCCTCCTTTCTCATACCATTGCCTGAAAGCCTCCTGATTTCAAAAATTTTACCAATTCGGAGGGAAGGGGGTTGCATTTTCCTATTCTGAAGGGGGGCTTCTGCCTTCTTCAGCAAATACCTGTCTTTGAAACCAAGACAAATCCCAACTAAATTGATACAAGGTCTATCCCATTCAGTTTGTGCCTACCCGTTTTCTCCATTTGCCTTTTCATAGAATCATATAATATACTGGGTTGGAAGAGACTCATAAGGATTATTGAGGCCAACTCCCTGCTTCTTGCCAGACCACCAACACTCAGTCACATGACTGAGTGCATCATCGTCCAGATGCTCCTTGAATTCTGACAGACTTTTGCACTGCTATGAGCAAGCAATCCTTATTCAGAGGATTGCAGGTGTAAAAAGAGTTCCCAAGATTTTCCTTTCACAGACATTTTCCTGATTTGCATAATTCCTTCTACTTTCACTTACAAACAGCCAAAAGGGTCCTACAGGAGCACTCTCAAACCAATTGGGAGTTTTCCATCTCTGTAGAAGGCTGAGATGCTGCAGCTGAACATCCCCAGCGGCCCTGGAACACACTCCTCTGTGGATTAGGTATTTTGTGGGCTCACAGTGCACACACATGCAAGTCCAAGATTTGGATAACTAGAAAAGAAATCCTCTTGCAAAGGAAGAAATTTTTCATGGGTTTGACAAGAATGAGATAACTTTGGTCAGAGATACTCAAAATGGCAAGGGAACATAGACTTTCAAATCTTATAACCTTAAAAATACCCTGCCAAATGGTAAAACAATCATAGTAGCAGCCCTATGAAACACTCACCTCAGTTCTTCAGGCATACTTTTCCACTTCTTGCAGAAAATTCCCTCTTCCCTCCAACACAAGTTTCTAGAGATGCCTCAGCAGTCAACTGGCAAGTTGTGCTTCTCCATCTGGAATATCCTTCTCGAACTCTCACGTTCTTCCTTAGCAGCGTGTTCCCAAACACAAACTGTGCTTTTCTTGCCATTAGTGCCTCTTGCACTTCCAAACAACTCAACAACTGCAAAAAGTGAGGCGATTTTTGACCTGCAAATTTCAGGGTTTTTCACATGGAGAAGGTGCTCACTGTTCCAAGTGTGGAATCCAAAGGCAGCCAGCCCATGATGCTGGAGAGGAAGCAGGAGCCTCTTACGCTTTATCCGATGTTTCCTTAAAGCAGAGGCTGTTTAGCTTTCCCATGAACTCTCTTATACCATAAATCAAAAACACTGTAACACTATGATATTGTATTTAACCTATTTGATTTCATAAGAGCCCGGTGCAATGAGGAGTCTTATCAATAGCTTCATTTTCCCTTTCCTAAGCACTCTCTCCTTTAGCAGAGTTTCAGATGACACCATAGGACGTCACTTGTTGTGGAGGGAGCTGGGCTACTTTGGTTTTCCCTCGTGCAACACAGCTTTTCACAGGCTGGTGCCACTGCTCCGATCTGCGGCCCTTTTTCATTCTGGTATGCAACACACACATCACACACTTTGGCATGGTCTCCACCACCAGGGCTACATAATCCTTAGTTATGATAATCTTTGGTTAAAAATGTTCAAGTATTTTAACTAGAACTGATTAGAACATCTGGGAATGATGAGCTGACAGTTTCCATGGCATTCTGTGTTTTGTTTTGGACATATTTTACATTCCTAGTTTCTGTGGAATAACCACATTTTCATCGTTCTGTTCTCAGGAAAAAAACTACCCTTTGGCTTCAAAGTAATGGTAGGAAAGCCCCCCAAGAATCAATAAATAAACTGTCTCTTCCATGTTTCAGCTGAGAAGAGCACAAGTACTCTTCCACTGGGGCCCCCTACTCAACCATGCTACTCTTTAATGGGATTCTTCACAATCCTCCAAATCAGCTTTCTGTCACACTTCACCAACTCACATTTCTGTCTTTAGGACACAGGTTAGTCTTTTAAGGACTTTACTATTTGAGAAGCTACTGAACAGCTGCTATTTTCTACTGCTCTCTTCAAACTTTTGAAAAAATCCTTGTAACTGGAAAAACACCATTTAGTTTCGCAAAACTTGCCATAGTTTCTCCCATCAACCTTAAACTCCTGTCAGTACTCTCTTAAATCATAATTTTTTTCATCCTTTTCCAGCTGATGCCATTCTCTCTGAGTTCATATGGCAGCCTCTAGCACCAGCTTTCAAGACAGACCTTCATGGACCAGTCTAACTCTCCAGTATAGAAGTCCTTTCTATCAATAGCTTCATTTTTTATGTCCAGTAACTGAATTATGTCACTCTGCCCTGTTACAACAGGTTAATTCTGCCTGGTACTGGTGATTTGTAAAAACATTCATAAGTTTTCCACCTTTTCTTGAACATTTCCAGTGCTGGTGGGATCTGATATTCCATGATTCTGACAGGCAGAGAAGCAATTTTTAGGATAAATTTTTTGGTGAAATCTACCACAACTGATTCCACACTCCACTGTCCCCTTCATTTAAAAATGCAAACTCACAATTCAAATGCTCTCTGGACAGCTGGGTTCATGTTTAACCAGAAAAAAAAAATGAAACCGTGTTGTTCCTTGTACAGCAATTTAATATGTAGGCTGTAATCCTTTCACATGAACTAGCAATTTCTGGGTAAATTTCTTCCATGTTCTGTCTTAAAAGTCATTTACCTGTGGCTGAGCAAGTATGTCCCCAAATGTCTGGACAATCAGAAATAATTTATGACCACATGTTGATGCACAGTTTTCCTAGGCTAAGCACTAGTTATTTTTACAATGTCCTTAACACTTAGAACTTCCCTCATTATAGGAAAAAAAAGTAATTTCTATTTTTTCAAACTCTTCTTCTGGTGGTTTCATGTTCTGAACTCCACTGAATGCAAAAAAGATCTGCTCACTTCACAATCAGGTCCCAAGTCTGAAGAACAGCGGAAGAGTATCTAATAGGAAAAAGGCTTCTGTGACATGCTACCTCTGTAAAGGGCCTCGGATTTCTTGCTAAGGATACACTCTGTCACGGCAGAGCACGCAAGCCCCTGGCAGCTATTCCCACAGCAGCCATTTATTTTACTTCAAACGCACACCATCGTGTTTCCTTGTGTCAAACAGCTCCACTGACTTCAGAGTTTGAGCACACTGCAGGGAGCGGGTGTTGCCAAAGTCACAGCCCTTTGGCTTTCTTGGGTAACTACTGGCAACTTAGCTGCCTCCTCGGGATGGAGGATTCCTCCTTTAATAGGAAACTCGATCTAGAGAATTAATGAGCCACTGAACGGCTTGAAGCGTTGAATCCAGAACCATTCGCAGCGCTACTTGGCACGTAATTAGCGACCTTCAGAGAGCACACCCTTCCCCCCAGTCAGGAAATATCAGCATCCTACAGCCCATGCAGAGCTGGGAAAAGCCAGTGTGCCGAAGCCTGGGGCTCCTGGAGATCCCTCTTCCCCGGTGCCCAACAGGCAGCTGTGGGCTCAGCCAGCTCGCTGTGCCCCCGCCGCAGCCTGGCCCGGCCGCACAAGCTGTGAAAGTTCAAACTGCTGCTGTTTCATCCTCACTTCTTGGAAGGCACCAAGGAAGGGTCTGGCAGCTCTGCGTCATCCTTTACCCTCACAGGAACACCTCTCCCTACAGCTCCCGGCGCCTCCACCTGCACAAAACCAGAGAGGATTTGCCGATTCCTGTCTCTCTAAACAGAATTCTTTCTCCCCCTCAGGCACCGGAACACCTGTTTTAGGCTGGGAAGGCTCTCTCCGGAAGGCAGAGCGCAGCAGCCCCGGAGCTGCGGGCCCCATTCTCCCGCCCCGCCTGCTCCTCGCCTCATGGCGCAGCACGGGGCGGGAGCGCAGCCCGGGAGCCACCGGGCTGCCGAGGAAGGGCTGGCAACAATTAATGAACCCAGCAAACAGCAAAATAACTGCAAAATAACCGCACCTGCCAGGGCAGGGCAGGCACCTATACCAAAACCTCCGTTAATATTCCCAGAAAGGCCGAAGGGCCACAGCGCTGTGTGCTTCAACAACTGTTCCATGGTATAACCTCTGTGTTTAGAACTATCCCACACCTGAATGGTACTACAAAGGTATTTAGTACCTTTTTTATTCAAACTCACTAGAACTGAGGAGGTATATAATTGAAAATTACTCAGAAACTGACAGCTAAGGTGTGCCGCTGGGCAGGTATCAGTAACAAGTCACAGATCGCTTCCTCAGCAGTCCCGCCTGCACATGCCCTCCGGAAAGGAGCTGAAACAAGGGAGAAACACCAGTCTTGAACCTTTAGTGGGCTGGCCAAGAATCCACTCTGAGATAAAATTTCTGAAAGAAGAATTTCAGTTAACTAAGAACATTCAGTATGTTCTAAAATTGCCATATAGCACACATAATTTTAAATTTGTTGCAAAACTATTGTTTGCAATTAAAATAGTAGAGAAGGCAGAAAGTTGGGGTTTTTTTGCCATTCTCTCCACATTGAAAGATGAATAATTTCTCACTTTTATAAGGCATCCTGAGAATTAAGTACAAAACAGACTATACAAAGATGCAAGCTTGGTCAAAATTGACAGCATGTTTGGCCTTGTCTAAAGTGGCCAAAGAAGCATAAAAATCTAACGGTCCAATTATAGAGTGAACTGTAAGTCACTTATTTCGCATGTTCAACCCTCCTGAAGTCTTCAGTAAGAAGGTTACAATTAAAAAGACTTCTGGTACATTTTCTATATTATAAAAACAAATACAATACCAGCACACAGACACGCAAATCAATACTAAGGCTTATGAAGAACTGTTGCAGACAGATCTTCAGCACTGTGAAACACATTTTTTTGGGTTTTTATTTTTCCAAGGACTGAAAGTACAACATCAATCAATTTTATTTTAATCTTTATTATAAACAATTTTGTATTTTCAGAATAGGATTGCTACATATTAGATAACAAAAACAATCAAATGAATCAGTTTTACCTTTTACTAAATTAAATCAGAACCAGCAAAACAAGTATTTTTTTAAGGATTTAGTCTATTGCAAGAAAAACAGCTTTACAAACATGGAATTAAAGATACACATTTGATCATATATACATAAGCAGCTGATGACACTCTGGACAGAAACATACAAGGAACTTCTTTGCACATAAATAGATTTTTAAAAGTATATTTCTTTCACATGTGTACAAAATTATTTTGCTTTCTATACTGAGAAAAGTTCTTGGACACAAACAAGGATTTCTAAGAGACAAAATCCCACATACCATTTAGGATGTGGCCTGTCATGCACACAAGGATGTAATAATACAATTTACACAGTTTTCTTATACAGTACTTGAGCTTCTTATATACATACTTACAAGACACTTTTGTACACGAGATGCCACCTTTGCAATGAAATGGCATCTCCCCTGAAAGGCTGCATTAGTTCCAGTGTTTGTATAAAAGATAAAAACAAGTTTCAAAAGGCAGCACCACTCTGCTTGCAGAGAAAAGGATCCACTGAGCTGCAGCTATAGTGAAGGCAGTGGGGTAATTATGCTGGCCTCTGTGCTCACACAGTCCAAGTGGGAAAGGTTGAGATGTGACCCTTGAAGTCTACGCAATACTTTCTGCTGTGGCTAGAAAAACAGATTTTACCAGATCCACGGCTAAAGCCACACACTTCTGCTCTTCATCTCTATGCTACTTAAGTCAAGCATTTGGTTCTGTCTTTAGGGGAGAAGTTTGGCTTTTATATGACCTTTTCAGTATGGTTATTTACCAATGGTGGGGCCGGGTTTAGCACACACGTGACCTGTGAAACTTTTCTTTAATGCATGCAGAAAGGGTGCAGCAATGACAGAGGACCCTGCTAAGCTTCTGCTGGACTGGGGAATGCTCAGAACCTGTGAGAATCAGGCGCCCAGTTTGCTGTGAGATTAGGTCAGGCTTCCACTTTGTTTTAGGCACAAGAGTGTCAGAAGAAAGACTGGGGTTTTGCTCCTTGCTTCTCTTAATCACACTTTGTCCAACTAGAAAACAGTATGCAGAGAACACTCAGAGCAGCATGCAGGTGATGCCTTTTAAGACCTGACAGTGTCTAGATAAATGGTACCTGGACATCAGCCATACCGAACACACATATTATTCCTACACCCATGAGTTACACGCAGCCATACTCATACCAAACTGTCTGCTGATCCCCCTGGGGGTCCGGAGACCCAGCAGTGCTGTTGGAGCTGCTTCCTCTCACAGGCTCCTCTACAGCCCCAGAGCTGCTTTCTAACAGCTTACCCTGGCACTTGGTAAGTAGGGCATCACCCTGGCCTTGCCCATGGGAAGTATTTCCCTCAGTGCTGCAGCAAACAGCTCTGGCAGGGGCCACTGTGGCCACCTCCTCAGTACGAGGTGCTGACTTGGGTTTGACTTTTGAGGGAGTGTGAGATGCAGATGAGTAGTGTTGCCCAGGGCTCACACGCTCTTGCTGCTGGACATTCAGACTGCTGCTGGATGTAGTGGGTGAGGCAGAGAACTGATGGAAGGAGAGTGGCCTCTCATCTTTTGGTGAAAGCAGGGAAAGGCGCCTTGCATCAAGCTGCCGACAGCGGGAATCGACACCTTGCACGGAACCTGCCGCCTTTGCAGACTGTGGCCTCTCTCTCAAGGATGCCTGGGAGCCCATTGGCACAGAAGCCCTGGTGGTCTGACTGACAGCGTCCTTGCCCCCATGCAGCTCTGCTCCTGCCTTCTGAGGGCTCTCCTGCCTGTAGGCCTCTGGGCCAGCAGCCCTGAGGAGGTCTGCAGAGGCTAAGCTAAATGCCCTGCTCAGTGACGTACTCCTCCTGCTCCCGGTTCCAGGCTGCTGAGGCTGTGCCATCTGCCGCATCCCGCTGGCAGACTGGTGCTGTGGTGTGCGAGGAAGCTTAAGGGACCCTTGGGAGTTTGCCAGAGCATCAGGTTCAACTTGTCTGAGGTTTGGCTTCATGTAGTTGTCAGGCTTAGCTGTTCTTCCTTCCTCACCGGCAATGGCTATCTTCACAGTTGGAGCAACAAGACTAGTGGGCATCTTAGCAGCCTCCTTTCTGGATAGCTGAACCAGCAAGTTCCCAGTAGCTGAAGGCTCATTTGCTTTCCTAAAATAATCGCTGAGCAAGTCATCTCTGTTAGCGGAGGTGTCCTGGTGTGAGAAAATATGCACGTCCTATTAATGACAACACATTTTGTTTAAAAAATCATGCAGAACTCTGTATTCACACAACCTTCCTTCCCACTTAATTCAAGCCAAACACAACCATAGGTTTTATATAGTGGGGAACAGAAGAGATGAATGTTTAAAATGGGTATAAATCCAACTCAAGGAATAACGTGCTTATCGTAATTAGATTGTAACAGCCTTGTTTGCCAGGTTAATTGTCATAATTTTTAAAAGCTTCATTTTGGTTGCAACCTGGACAGCAGCTCTTTTGCTTCCTTTCATATCAGGCTCTGTCACTCTAACATCAATATCATATTGATGACATAAGCCATTGGTATCAGCAGATATCAATGATGTCTTTCATCTTTCAGAATACAGTTCATCTGGGTAACTTGCTGCTGTAACTTCAGGAATGTAACAGAAGACAATACCTTGGGGAGATGTGCTGGCATTACAAAAAAGTTTAATTCCTTCTCCATTGATTCCCTTCACCTCTCCCACTCAATATACTACATATTAAAAGCTGCATGTACAATACAATGAAATGTACAAAAAAATCAGTACAAAAATTGTTTGCCCACAATGAACTTGCAAATTTCAACTCACACAATTAACCTGGCAGTAAAAGAAAATATACAATGAGTATTTCATGGGGATGGTCCATGCAATCCAAAAATCGCAACGTTTGATCAGCTGCCATTGTACCATTAGTAAAAGGCATGCTCAGAACAGTTAAGGGACATGCTGTCTTTACAAACAACATGCTGAACAAGCTCATAAAATTTACTTCTTTACTCTTCTCTAGGGAGCATGTATAAGGTTAATATATTTATTTCACTAGTGTTCCAAATATTTCGTCCAGGCAAAAAACTCATTTTCCATAAGCAAACACCATCAATGGTAATTGCACAGTGTGAAAATTCCTAAGCTCAACTAAGTGTTAAAGCATTACGGTTATTTTTAACTTTATTTAAACAGCTGTTACGCACATCAACATTACAGAATGACAAGTCCTCTGAAAACACGCATGTGTACGAACAAGCACTGCAAATACTTTATCAGCAATTAATGCAAGTGATCTGCCAGCCTTTAAAATAACAACTAGAGTTACAGTATGCTTCTATAGGTATTAATATGCTAGCAAAAGCTGTGGTAAGTCAGGAGCTGTTGCCTTCGTAATAAGAACAATGGATACCCTGGCGATATAGAATGAAGCAGATCTCCTATTTCCCCTGCCTGTTCTGTGCCTCACGCTGTTGGGACATGAAACACTGAGGACCGATTCGAGTGACTGCGAACGTTCCTGATGAATGGAAGGACATAGGGAGTAGCAAGAGGGATACAGTGCATCGGCTTCTAAGAGAAACTGGTGTAATGAAATCATTTCACTCTCATTTAAACTGTGCCGATGCTGAAAAGGAACAGGATGACAGAAAGAATGAAAATGGACATGGTCAGGTAGTCACAGATAGACACAAAAATAAAAATTTTAAACATCTCTAAAAGCTAAGAATTGTACTTAGGATAATGAGGGAGTAGGAGGTATATTTAAACACTACTCTGAAAAATTCAAGGACCAGAATTTATCGATGCCATGAAATGGCACAGATCTGCTGATTTCAATACTTTCACCAAGGCATTCATAAAACAGAAATGTCTCTTCACTTACACTATCAGTTAATTGTTTTTAAGATATTAACCTGTTTAATAGTGCACTGCCTCACTACTGTACAGCATGTCTGAGCAGTGAAAGACAAACACCATCTTGAAAACAAACATTTAGTTCCTGAAAAAAGCACTTCAATGAGTGACATATTCTTGCAGTCATTAAACCAACAGGGCAGTACCCAGAGTCAATCCACAAACATGGTGAAAGTATCAAAAACTTCCTTCTGCAAGAAAAATAGTCTTTCTCAAATGCACTGATATTTTCAGATTAAGAGATGGTTTTAACAACTGCATATTTTGCATGTCAATTGGAAACTATTCTAGGTTTCCTTCCTAATTATAGATTTAGCAGCTGAAAATTACACAGAAAACTTACCAGTTTATAAATAAAAATACCTGGAGGTGAGAACTGATGATATAATACAAAACCTTGACCATAACCATTTGCTAGCAAAAAGCCCCAGCAGTCCAATACACAGTACTTGCAGTGAGTTATCTGACTTGCCATAGAGCTCATACACCAAACTGATTTAGCAGAGTGCTATGTGAAAGCTAATCTTGCCTTAGTTATTGAAACTGTTCAATTCGTTTTGCAAGATTTGATAGTATGTATACGAACAAGGATCAGCTTGTCTCTCTGTTTCCCTATGCCCCCATCCTTCTGCATCAGCTTTGAACAGTTTTTTGACATCTGAAATGGGCTATCTAGCTCTATTTACTTACACTTGGTAGAGACAGCCTGTTGCTCTCTTCCAAGAACTCTTCCAAAGTTACCATCTCACTGCCAGGTGAGGCAGACCGCTGCCTGCCTGTGTAAGACTGAGATGGATTGCTCTTCTGAGGTATATCACAGGACATCAAACCATTCCGATGGGAGGAGGACTCGTGCCTGCTGCTAGGGCTTAAGAAAACAGCAGCAGCAGAGTGAGGGGAATAGGTGTCTCGGAGCAAGGCTGGCGCCTCTCTGCTTGGCACCATATCTTCACTGCTGAGGCTCTCAGTTCTACCATGGATGTGGTCTAAGGAACCTGAGAAGATGCATAAATACCATTAATGACACTGCTCTGACATAATTCCAGTAGATTTCACACTCAGGTAGGAACTTTATCATCCAGGGCCATTTCCACACAGACTGGGTGGCATTTTTTTACCTTACTTTTTTCTCCTACAGAACTAAAAGCAATCAAAGCTTTGAAAAATCGGGAGTGGTAAATGTTTTACAACATCTTAAACAAGCACAACTACTTCACCAAAGAATAAAAATAGCACTGGGGGCTAATAAGCCTTACATTAATAAGATAATATTGGGGTGCTCCTTTACAACTTGTGCATCACTAAAAGATCTCCCAGTCTTGGCTGTGTGATCTGAGAGCTAGAACCTGACAGTGAAAATGCAGAAGCAGATTTTTTCCACAATGTCAGGTCTCTTGGCACCCTTCGAGGATGCACAATTTCAGCAAAAGCAAATCTCCAGAGCACACCGATTCCATACACAAGCTGTGTACGGAGTAAGAACCAGAGAGTACTCTTGTTGTAGACAGTCTAATATGCTGTAGAGAGTCTAATAAATGGCCTGATATTTCCCACAGTACGATGCCAGTCAGACTGAAGCAAAACTCAACTGTCTGCCTTAAAAGCCACCCCTTGCCAGAATGGATCTTAGAAAAGCATTTCTTGCCAGCAGTTTTGATTCCCAAGACAGCCATGTCCAGATTGCATAATCATTACCATTTCAAAACAACAGTCTTCAAAATTAATTGGAAGGAGAATGGCATTTTACACACGGTTTCACGGAAATTCACTTCCTGTTTGTCACAACTCAGCTGTAAAAGCTTTACCTTTCAAATTGAGAGGTGAACTACTGCTGGAAGCATTCCTACTGCTCTCTAAACTGTTTGGCCTGGACACTGAAAAACACAAATCATGCATTGAACAAACAGATCTTGAGTTCCTCTGATTCTCTAAAAGACTTGGCTACAGTCTCCCTTCTGAAAATAGGACCTGTGCAACTAAGATACTTTGAAAACATTAACAACATAACACACGCAGGATGCCAGAATCTGGACAGAGTAGAAACGATCTTCATTTTTTAAGTTGTTTAGGATCCATCTTGTTTATCTCATTTTTTGCACAAAGACGTATGTTCTGGGTTTTGCTTTTACAGTAACTATAAAGTAATGCAGATACTGAAAAGCTCAACAATAACTTGCTGTCTCTTTCTCAGTTTTCTTTGGAAGGAGCTGGTAGTCAGCTTGCAAATTAAGTCTTCCACAATCTCTAAGCAGGCAGTGCTGCTGCTTCAACAGAGTTCCCACTGCGCATCCACAAGCCCCACACCGAATTTTCTTACTGCTGATTCACTCCCTTAAGGAAGGAACTAAACATTCTCCAGAAAAATCAGCAACAAATCTGTAGGACATGCATTAAAAGCTCTGTTGGTGGGGGAAGGCAAATTGCCTCAAAGCCAGCATTGTTTTCAAAATTCATTTTGGCAAAACATCCATTAACAGCTTCAATAGAAAACCAGAAGCAGTTAGAATGCCATTCCCAAAATGGTGCTGCATTACTACACCTCCTTTTGTAATATTAATGTAACTAAAACACTCCAGGACAGTTCATGTGGATGTAATGAAACAAGTTGTAATGCAGATGTTTAGAGCACTCACATGTGCTACAAGCTTACCGTGCTGTCTGGTGCTTGCAAACTCCACCTCTGGGGACTGTTCACATAGATTATCTTCTGAATTACAGCCTGGAAAAGAACATAAAATTTAAAAGGCCAGATGACCATAGAAAGGTTAATCCTTCTGGTCAGTCTTCAATGCATTCTAGCAGTGTAGAAGACTGAGGTGATCAAGAGGGTTTTACAGACCCATCTCCTTAAACACTGGGCAGAGAACCAGTGAAGAACTGGCACTCAAATGTGGTCTGTCAAGTTGATGACATTACAAGAGTGAGGAAACCCTGTATCTCATTGATTAAACCATTAAGCAGATAACATAGGAGTGAAAATATTAGTGCCCTGGTTTTGTACTTGAGTGCCACTAGTAGCCTTGCAGAACTATGAAGCAGCCTGCCTGGCACTACCAGCTGGTGTAGCAAAGGCACCACACACCTTTTGGCCTGCTCTGGAGCCGGGAGATGGGCGTGGAAGTGTGCACATGAATAGCTGAGGTTGAGTAAGTCCTGGGACCCATTTCCACACAGCTGGGTTTTGTTGCAGAGTCTGCTGAGATTTCAACATTGTCATTGCTGCCTCCGTGATGGGAATTCCTTTTTTGCTTTAGGTCCATTAGCACTGGTGAGGAGAGAGGTAAATGAAGAAGGCTCGATGAACAAGTAGCATTAGGGGATTTGTATTTATCTGCCCATACAAACATGACAAGCAGGCACAAAGAAACTGCACAACAGAGGCGCTAGTTTGGCAAGCTTTTCCATAAACAGTGCAGTAGTGGATAGGAAATTTCTGCCACCAGCTTGTCAATCATATGTGCTCTCTGTAAAGTGTGGGAGTGACAAGGGCTGCTTAATGCTGGTGGGAGGGTTGATATTATACATGCAACAATTACTGTGAAAGGAGGAAGAAAAGGAGCAAAGACATGAATCCAGAAAAGATAAGTGAGGTGTGAAATTCCCATAACATTATTCCTTGTAGGTACATTTGATAAGAACTTACTTCAGTAATAAAACAGAATAAGGAAAGAGTGACAGTAGTCATGCTCTTACTCAAAGAAAAATAATGCTGATTTGAAAATTATCTATCATGATCCATGCACTAAGCTAACTCTTCTCAGGTTTAAATCTTTGCTGTAAGAGCTCAGTCTTTACAAGGCTGAAACTCTGCTTTTATGATTTTATCCTGGTGCAGTGATTTCTAAGTGGAGTTCCTGGGATGTTAGCAGGAGAACAACAAAAACTGTCTGCTAGAATATTACTTAGATTAAGAATCTGAAAAATTCTTTTCTACTGATGAAGCAGGTTAATTAATTTCTTGTAATGTGAATGTAATGCTTTAAGGCACACATAGAACAAAATTTAAAGGATTTACTACAGATAATACACTTAGTGAGATGTAAGATTCTAGATTCTATATATTTCAAAGGAATACTTGATAAAGTAATAGAAACTAAATGTTGAAAATGCAGCAGAGTGCAGCAGTCAAAATAAACATCTTGCAGAGACAATGGACAGACAGTTCAAAGCACAGAGCAGCTGTGAAGTTGTATTAGGGAAATGGACCAAGGTGCTGTGATTTTAGGTGGCCCCTGGAAGCTGACTTTATTCAGGAACAATCTTTTCTCCGAAGGTCTGTGTGGGCTCCAAAGCACAGGGCCAGCACCTGCTCTCAGAACTGAAGCTTATGCCATGCCTGCAGGGGCAATTACTGGCTAAAGCTTCACATGCAAACCTGTATTTCTAATTGACTTCGTAGATGCACTTAACACCTTCCACGGATGCCAAAAATGTTAATTGCCCTAGAGAATAACATTCTCTACAAATCCCAAAATGGGTAGCAATAGGCTGTTCTGCCACAGTCCCTGGTTGTGCCACAGGGGACAGTTCTCAGAGTGAGAAAGGAAAAAGAGATCCTTTGGCCTCTCTGCTGAGCTCCTGGTACTGCCCATGCTGCATCCAATTCTCTAATGTGGTGGGGACTGGACCTGCACATTCATTTTCAGAAGTCATCCGGTCATGGCTATTGAATTCTGGGCAATGGATTAATGAAGGTTATTCCCAGTCTTAAGAGAACAAATCTACATTCTTCCAAAAAAATCTGTTGAAACTGAAGCAGAAGAAACTGAAACATCAGCTTAATTCAAGATGAATTTTCATAACTGGAAGTATAAAGCCTTGTTAAATATCAGGTTTGAATGCAAGCATCAAGACACTTGGCCGAGAATAATTTTTCCAGTAGCTTCCACTCTATATTCAAAGCTAGATTATTTAAAAGCAGAAAAATACGTTAAAAAAACTGCCATTTTTTAATCCTTTGGTAGCACACACTATTGGAAAAATCTCTGGAGTTTGAGACTGTATTTGTATTTTAGCAGGACTACAACACTGTAGAAAGCATAGCAACAGCAAATCAGTTCAACACTTTAACTGGACACAATGCAAGTACATGACTGCAAGAAAATATCGAAGCGAATAGCAAGTTCACTTACTTACAACATGCACCACAGCCAATATACATACGCAAACTGTCTGCCATGAGGTCCCCTAAAGTGTGCTGCAGTGTTTCACAGATCCACAGTGTGCAATAGTGATTCATCTTCTACAGGAAAACTTAAGTCCATGTTCACTAATCTTTGCTTGTATTGAGAATATTGTATGGACATGCTGAGTATTTCTATCAATGTGTTCTTTTATGGCATGTGGTATATTTTTTTTATTTTTTTTTTAATATTTGTCAGAACTAAATGAAGATAAATGCTACAGAGAAGGTGTTAGAAAACTCCCAGTTCCGGGAAAGAAAGAGTTTCATTAGGAGAGGATGGGATGTCTGAAGAAGACCAGAACCGGAGCCGATTAGAGAAAGACTGATGATTCGATGGAGACTTAGGAGACTTTTCTTTATCCTTGCTTTTGCTTCTCAAAAAGGCAATCTTTTTGCGCTGTGCAGCTAAATTGTTATCACCCAGGTATCCCAAAAAGAAGAAGAAAAAAAAGTAAAAAAAAAGCCTTATAAATAAAACTTAAAATGTCTTAAAACAGATTAAAGACTACACAACCAGTAAAAACAGAAAAGGCTAAACAATGACCAACACCTATAATAGATGACTGATGAATGCATAGCTAAACATAGCTAACATGACTCAGATTAAGGCATAGATTAACACATACACACAATATTTAAGCAAATCCACTAAAAATTACTGTTAGATCATCCAAAATGTTTTTGCTTTATAATATAAAATTAAATAGGTGTACATGTTACTCAGTGATAACACACCCAGATTTCCTAGATGTCTTCTAGGCTTTAGTGCTGATGATCCTCATCTCCACCTGTGTTTCACATAACATCAAAACGAATGAAGCCCCAGAGACTTTCTGTTATCTCTGGCACTCTACAGAGGCCTTGTTCTGTGGAAACCCAAGCCCGACTTCCCATGCTGAACTCTGGATGCATGTTAAACACTTAACACCTTCTGGAATCATAGGGATGACCTTATTCCATAAAACACCTGTTTTTACTTTAAGTGAATAAATGACCTCAAAGAATTAGAACAGAGAAAGGGTTTTACCCAATCAAAATGAAACCTTCAGACAGACAGATACTTGCAGTAGTTTATAATAAAAGTTCTACTTTTCTCAGCTGCTCCCCTTCTGTTTCCCACCGCCCACAGTGGGTAGACAGGAATTATTATTCAAGGATCAATTTCAAACTTGTTTCTTGAATAGTATTCCTGGAGTACAACAATCTATATATAGAAGATGACAGAAATTATCTCAATGGAATAAACAAAGCTTGGGACACATACATTACCTTTAAGAAGGCTGAAGAGTATTGATTTTGAGGAACTTTCTTTTAAATTTCCCCTAATTAGGAACACCTGATTTACTGTATAAACTAATTTAACAGAAACTCATTCCATATTCCTTACATATGCCGTAGTGTTAAAAAAAAATAATTTCATCATTTTACATGAAAAATTCCTAGCTCAATTCTAAATCTAAGCATGGTTTCATCCTCCAAAACCACCAGGTTACGATAAACCAGTTATTTACAATAAATGGGCTATTTGTTCTGCACGTGCACCACCTGCTGGCAGCGGCTGTCAGCCAGCTCATGCCCCTCAAAGAGCAGCCTCTCCTGAACCACACACTATTCCATGATCCAGCTTTAAACTGCTTTGCTGCAAAACCCCAGTAAATGAAGTATTTGAACCAACTTATTCAGTGCCATGCAAGACATCTGGGCAAACCAAGAAATTTTATACAGAAGCTTAAGGGAGAAGTAGTAGATAAAAGGAAGAAAGCAAACTAAAACCAAACCAAACACATTACCTTCTAGAGTTTACTCAAATTTCTAGTTTAGTGTTTTATGCATACTAAAAATTTTATTGTACTAAAAAAATAACAAAAAAACCCCACCAGAACAAAACCAACCAACCAAAAAAAAAGACAAAAAAAAAAAAAGAAACAAAAAAAGGACATAAAATGTAATGTGATCGAGCATTAACATATCCCATATATTAAATCTTTTTTAAAGATTTTTCAGCTCATGAACTTAGGCTGGGCATTCCTTACCTTTGTTTGAAGAACCCCCAGGGTTCTCTCTCTCTTCCACAGGGTTTGACCCTTGAGAGGTATTATCCTGAGCCTCGTGTTGATGTTTCAATTTTTGGGAGGCAGATGGAGAGTTTACCATCTCTGGGGATTCAGAATGCCATGTGGGGCTTTCTGCTGCTGGTTTCAACCGCTCCCTTGGAGTCTCCTTCTTTGGCTTGATTAATTTGACTAGGGCTCGCGCTCCAAGCCAGGGGTTTTTCCTGATAAAGCAGGTTTTGTAAATGGAATTCAGAAAATGTTACAAGAAATGTTCCCCAAAGAAGTATACAGCTGTGCTAAAGCCATCAAGCCATCCTACATTCTGATTTGTTTACTGTCATGAATTTGTTCAAAAATGCAGCATGAATTTCACAGCACTTGGGATCCATTTCTCTACTAAAGTCAAAATTACTTTTACAGAAATATTTCTTCAGCATGAGAAATGTGAGAAAGACAACTGTTCCCTCTGCTAGAAATCTAAACGCCACATATGGACCCACATAAGACATTCTCACAGTGTGAAAAACTCCACTACAGGAACAGATGAGGAGGAAAGAAATGAAAGCTGCTTTGAAGCCTCTTTGCTAAGGTTATCAGTCAGAACTATGTACGGTGGAATTAGCTTGGCTCGTTTTTTGTTTTTCTTCATATAATTTTTAAGTCCTTTCTGTCCAACAGATTGCTTATCCCTTGCTTTGAAAGAGCAGCTCTGAAAGCTCCTAGTGCTGCTTAATCACCACACTGGGAGCGAAGTGGCTCTTTCCCAATTAATTTTGTTTCAGATTCCTTTATTAATACAGAGAGCCCCACATGAGGCCCTATGCTCCACATTAACACAACCAGCTGCTTCAGGGAATAGCCTGCAGAGTCAGAGTGAAGAGACAAGTGGAGATGACACCACCCTTACTTCAGGTGAAGTTTCTGTTCTCCCCATTTATGGAAAGCCCTTTCTCACCCTCACAGATCTGTACAGCAGAACTGAATCCATATGGAACTTACTTTTTTGGAGCAGGATCATAGAACTTGTACTGATCCATAATCTTCTCTTCAAGTTTTTCCTTATGTCTCCTTAAGGCATTCAATTTATCACTGTGAAGGGGAAAAGCATATTCTGAATCATCTGTATGTAATTAAGCATAATCAAAAAACTGAAGACCAAAAGCCACCAAGAGAGGAAAGATACTGAAATATCTTCCTATCCCAAACCTTCAGAATCCCACTGAGCTCATTCACAGTCTGTTTGGAGAGGACAAATGCAAAAGCCTACCAACCATGCTGATGAGTGATTTTTGTGCAATAAGCAGGAAAGGTGAAAGAACAACAGTAGATGGTGGTGCTAGATTACTAACTAGTATCTCAGGCAGAGATAGTTTGGTGGGTGTTAACATTAACTATATTTTTTACTCATTATTTTATTAACCTACACAGTGGAAGTTAGCAAATCTTATTTTCATTCAAGTAGTAGGCCAAATGTACCTCCATCACAGAAGAGTCAGAACAAACATTTTAGAGTACATCTGAACTGTATTCAGCCTATTTCGGCAAAAAGTTTCTAACACTTCAACCATATAAGCCAGTACTGCTATAAAACTCAGCTCAGTAACTCCCACATCATCCTGATGTGCTTACACTAAAATTCTTGGGATTAAGAACATTCTTCCTCCTTCTTTTATACCTATAAGAGAAATTCACTGCAGTGAAAACAGGATTCTTTGTAAATGCACAGTATCTTTAAACTGGGTATCTCACTTCAGCGTGTCAACCTGTGCATGAAGGACACAGCAATGTATGCTGATGTCTGTATCCTTAAAAACAACATCAAAGCAGGTATTTCTTGAAATACAAATGACAAAACCAAAAGGAGTATGAATACTTGTTCTTCTTCAGGAACGTAAAAACAGCAACTTGGCTGTTTTCCAAAACCTTAAAACTCTTTCCAAACTTTCCCAAACTCTTCTTCTTCAAGAAGTACCACTGGGTTTAGATTCCATCTTTTCTAACTGAATTTTCCATGTAGGTTCATCTGTATTATCTGAAAAGAGCTGTGCTTGCCCAGGTGTTTCATAAACATCCCTTTGCAGTAAGGCAATGTGAAAACATTTTGTGCTTTCTTCCATTATACTTAACTCCTACCAGACATCCCCTTTTCTGACAGGTATCAAGAAGACCTATCATTCCACTGCCTGCTCTTCTAGTCCTGATAGATGATTTGTATTCTGTATTTGTCTAGATTACTTTTTTAGGTTTCACAATTCAAATCTCTTTTTTCTTACATGTACTGTTTCTGTTCTTCATGATACTGCTCCTTGCTCTCCATGTTCTGTTCCAACAACATCTGATTCTGCTGGCTCAGCATCTGAATCTGGCTCAGGAGATGATGGTTTTCTTCTTCCAGATTTCCCTTTAGACGGGACAGGAGCTATTAAACAAGACAAATTAATCTCTCCTCTGCATCTGGCTTCCCTGGAGTGCACCATAATCAGGATAACACAACAGCATGGCAACCTAAGATACAAACCTAGACACTTCATAGTATATGTGGGTGTTGTTCTACAGCTTGACCTTCTACATACAGCAGGTCAAAAGCTTCACACAAGGAATGTCAGCTCTCTCACCCAAAAGCAGCACCAGCCACGCATCTACAGCTACTCACCTCACAGTGGTTATCCAGCTTGGTCAGAGAGATGTCCATGGATTGGTGCTGTTCTTTCAGCTCATCATAGCGAGCTTGCCATCGATTCAACTCCAGCTGAGAGTTGTTCAAGGAAGTTTTCAGCTCTTTAGTGTGTGAATGCAGCCCTTCATACTCTGCTTTTAGTTGGTTGTGCAAGAAATTCACCCTAAACATGAAGAAGACAGCAGATTTATGAAGGTCACTTATAGAAACAACCTCACATTCAAAGACCACACCATCAGTTTGCAGCTCTCACTAAACCAAACATAGTTCCAAAGAGTAACTCCTAAGGACATTTTTATTCTAAGCATATAATAAAATTTTATTAAGAAGTAGTGATAACATTATAAAAAGTTTCAAATCTACAAAAGAACTGGAAGGAAAATACATGAAAAACGAAACTGCTCTTTCCTCAATTTGTAAGAAACACACCACAAACTTCTGAGGCACAATGTATTTAAGAGCATTTGTATATAAAGGCAGATCTATTTGGCACACATAAAGAAAAATAACATGTTATTTTTTTATCCTGATGCATGAAATACGAGCATTTAAGTATCCTGAAGTGTAAAACACTGTAGTGTTGTAAGATGATACTGTGGCATTCTTTCACACTTTTACGTAAATCTAAAAATGTCTGTAAATCATGAAAGCATAACATTAAATAACTAAATAAACATATTAAGTTCTGTACCTGCTCACAGATAAGCCTGGCTCTCTGACAGCCCTGCAATCAACATTATGCAACGTCTTTGTCCCTGAGAAAATGAGTCAGGAACAGCAAACTTGAGGAAGCCTCTGGAGAGTTCTGCAGTGTTCTAAAGTACACTTGTACAATTGTAGCTCAACATAAAATGTGATTTTTAAATATGATTCAACCTGACATTGCTTTAACTTGATGTGGTCTTGGCCCCTTATTTGTACCAAACATTTTCAAAACACCTTTGTAGTATGAGCAGTGGCAAGGCTACCAGGAGGTTTTCGGGCGTGGCTCTCAAAAGGGGCTCTGCCATGAGTTAACAGCTACTCACTGATCAACAGTCTCAGACTGCTTTTAATAACAGGAATGGCAGTTTTCTCAGGGCAGCAGAAAATAAACAATGGTAACTCCTAGAGTAAAGAGTGCCATATGTAAAAAATATAAACCAGTTCTCCTTAAGGGGAAAAAAGCAGTATCATCTGGGAGGTCGAGCATTTGTAGCTCTGCATAAAGGCAATGGCTTGGAAACAATTCATTGCAGAAAACACTTGTGAACTGAACCAACCACGTGTGGAAGCTTATTTTGTATGAGAAAAGGTCTGAAGCACCAAATAACAGTATTGGTTGACAGTACTCATGAAGCTGACAATCTTTAATGACTTAAAATTACCAAATTAACAATACCGAAATGGAGAAAAAAGATCAGACACCACCTGCATTCGGAAGGCACTTCAGAGCAAAAACAACACATCCATGTTTTGCATAATTGACTTTGAAATCATGTATGTAACAGTTTAGCAAAGGAACCGTACCTGTCCAGTTCCTCCCTTAACTTCTGATTTTCCCCAGTGGTTATTGCATTTGATCTTCTCTCTTGTTGCAGAACCTCTCTCTCAGTTTTTAAAACTAATTCCAACTCTTCCAGTTCTGCTTTATGTTTCATTAAACTGCTGTATCTGCAAAAGGAGGAATAGTATACCCTCAGCTTTCATTTAAACGTATTTCTTCCTCTGGGTTAAGATTTTTAATAGGTAATACCACAATGACCAAAGAGTATCTTTTTTTCCAGCTTGATTTGTTTCATCCAAATTTATGTGCTTAAACTTCTACCAAAGCTGAAGAATTCCACACTGCATGAAAATTCATCTTAGTATACAAGTCAGCAGAGAAGACTTCAGGGGAAAAAAAAAAAA
>VYZT01040859.1:108615-131135 GCA_013400735.1 Pomatostomus ruficeps
CAGAGAAAAAGAAAAGCATTTTTAAAGCAAACTGGAACACAATTGCCAGAATCTTACTTCAATTCCAGATTCTGGTCATTTGGTAAAAGCATGAGATTCTGCAGAGTGAGTGGAAACTGCACCACTAAACCAGAAGCCCAGTCACAAATAATTGACAGTGGCAAGAGTCAAAAACCTGACTAGAAAGCAGCTCCCAAAAAGCAACAAGAAAGCAGTGCAATGAGCAAGAGTTTATTAGGTAGCCACCTAATGCACATTAGGTCATATGCATAGGTAATAGCATCCTGCACAGTTACTAATCTCCTGCATATTCCAGCCAGATGATGAGGTATCAGTGAGTTGACAGCAAAACACCTTTAAGCAGGGGCTGACTCACTTGCTCGAGTGGCCCTGTTTGTTCACTAGTGAAAAAACCAAGAGCAAAACTGGTGTTCACATCCAGGCTTCCACTGTTATTTGGTTTATAGAACTTGTGCATCAACCATTCAGGGCAAGGAGATGGGGAGAGACAGAGGGCTGATGCCATCAACTGTGTCTTTAATTTTGATCTCTGGAATGCTAAAGTAACCGAGGTGTGGAACAACCTTCCTGATATTTGGCACAGGCATGGATTAGGCAGGCTCAGGCTGCCTGAGGTGCTACACCTCCTGCATTTAGAAAATGCTGCAAAGAATGTGGTGGATTGAAATCACTTCACAAGCTGTTCGAGATTCTTTTTTTCCTCTGGTGGCTTCTGTCAGAATCTATGCCCATACAGACACACCATCAGAGGCCACTGGGGACACTAGTGCAGTGAATGTCAAAAGTCAACAGCACATTTTTTGGTGACTGTAATAAAAGGGTATTGCCCTGAACTATCAGATACATCTGTGTCAGTAAGGGAGAAATATTCTTCCAAGCAATTTTAAAACAGAATATAGGTGGAAGATGCAGCATTGCTTAAAAACCCAAAAGAACAAGCATCATCTTTCTGTGACTCTCATGCCAGCAGAGATGAATGGAGAGCACAGTTACTCTGCAGTCCTGAAAACTTCAAAACCAAAACCAGCAGACAGCACCAAATACACTGACTCCTGCCAACTTGTTTTTCTTTCAGGCTACCATTCTCTTCATCCCAGGGTCAAATTACAGCCTGTTCCAAAATCCAGTCCTTTGAAGGGCCACACAGAAAAGTACCTGTCTCCCAGACAAAAGCTGCTTTATGCTATTCATTCCCAGTAACAGCAGTACAGTTTAATTAACCTTATTTATTTGTTTTCTTCCTCCATTCAGCTCTGGGACATTTCATATTCAATGTCCGTACAACAAATGGAAGAACCTGAAAGTAGAGGAAGGTTTCACATCCAGCTCCAAGAAGCATTTTAGACAGTCAGTGTGCCAATCCAGAGTCTGAGAAGACAAACTTCAGTCAGTCCTTTGGCAGAGATTACCATGGCTGTCTCTGCAGAAACTGTGCTGTAAATTCTTTTACTGTCTCTGTATGATAGGGCTACTCTGTTCACTTTTATCCAAGCCCTCTATGTTTTAGAGAGGGTTCCTTAGAGGGCAGCAGAATACTGGTCCAGTGTTACCAGCCAGGCCCAGTGCCACAGGCTGCCACACTGAACCCGAGGTAGACCACAGGTGTTCCCCTAGTTGTTCGGTGAAAGGTAAGAAAGAGGAGACTTTCTGCAAAAATGGAAGTGATTCTGCATGTCCAGAGCCCTAAAGAAATCCCCAGGCAGAATTTTCTTGTAGTCCAGGTTCAGCCTGGAGTCTACAATTTGAGCACAATCTGTGCAACCTGACAAGTTTCACCACCAGGGACAAGGTTACCCTTCCTGTAGACTTCTCAACACTCAAGTTCATTTCACTTTTTACGGCATCAGGCTCTTTGACAGAAGGGTTTTAAAAAGATTTTCTTAAATATGCATATAAAATCCATTTTGGATTCTGACACAATCCATTCCTAGAATTGAACAACCATAGTCCTTTTTACTCCTCTTGGCTTTCATTCTTTCTGCTGGTTTTTGAGGAGAAGTACTATAGGTAGATATTTGTGACTGAGAGAACTTTGAAAATGCTCAGCTATGATTAAAAGTATGTGGCAAAAGGAACCCAGAAAAATCACTACCAGGCAGCCCTGGTAACATAATTACAAAAGTTCCTGAAATATGTAACCGTACACAGCAGGGATTCTTTTTCCAGTGCCTCTGCAGGATTAGATTTCTCCAGACTAAGCCCCAAAGAAATGCTCAGGGATCAGTTAATCAATTGTAGCTAGAAAGTTATTACCTTCCTTAGTAACATGTAATATGTAAAGCAATTTTAAAAACGCAGCAGAGGAAGCCAGCCTTTCTGTGGTCACTGAGATGGTCAGCCAGACACCGCAAAGTCAAAACACTGCTATTAATGGTAAATGACCCTAACATACTAACTCTCCTTTTCTTGCTGAGCCAAACCCACACATCTATGGTTTGCGAGGCTATGACAGGCCATTTCACTGCAGTTACACACAATTCATTATTAAATTCCCATTGCAGTGTTAATACTGTGCAGACAGAACCAAGAGAGGTTTCATGAAATTTGTTCAGGTGCAGAAAATATTCTGTGGTTAGAATGCAGCAGAGTGAACTACACAAACCTTGGGGACACGTTGGACATACACAAGCCAACTAAAGTTGCTGTGGATTTTTCTAGACAAGCTGCAGCCAGAGGTTTGTGTGGAAGTGTAATCCTGCCTTAAGCAACTATGATTACAGTGCTGTCACCAGCTGAGGAAAACCAATCACCTTGGAGTTGTGACAAGCAAAATCCATCTCCTAAACACCACACAAGAAAACTTCTTGGCTGCACTGAGCTGCTCAGGGGAAAATTTAGCAGGTGGTGCATTCTAGCTGAATTTGAAAGTGAGATATTCCATCTTAGCAGTTAAATACCTTAGTTAAAAAGAAGAGGTGTAAGAAAACTTTTCTTAAGCAACTCTTTCTCCCCTTGGCTCCCTCAGCAGGACATGATGAAGGGAGAAGAAAACATGCACTTAAAAAAGTGGCTTGTGGCTGTTTTCCTGACAGCCAAATGGCGTCCTTGGACAAATCACCTTGATAAGTACCTTTTAAGACTGATCTGCTGAGGAGGATACTGCGCTCTTAAAACTGCCAAGCTCAACTTGTTTTGAATATAGAGAAGGCCACCATCTGCTCCCCTGCAACACCTCTCATTAGGAGTCACACCTCAGAAAGAGTCCAAACTGTCAATGATTACAGGGTTGATCTGAGTACTTACCTCTATAGATAACCTATTCTTTGAAAAACACTTTTTCCTTAGGCTAGAGTTGCTTAGTATTTGGTACTCATCAAGGAAAGAAAGAACACAACAAACTGCCTTAACACACTGCACTGTAGTAATCTCAAGCAAAGCCTGAATCGATGAAAACCATTAATCAGTCTGAGAGAGACTTGATAAGCAGGAACAGCATCTGTGTAATCACTTTCAGCTCATTTAGTCGACAACCAAGCAGCTGTCCTGTCACACAGCCCCAGTGGATATTTTAATCACAATAGGTTTATGTCTGTACTTCATAAAAATCTACCGCACATTGTATTTGCCAGCTCCTTAGTCTTTGGGAAAGTTTAGCACCAGTTTTCAGTCCACCATCAAGGATCACCACTGAGCTGCTCTGAACCCAACTCAAGATCTTGCACAGAAATTAAATTTCAATACAAGTGTTTTGAGGAAAATCACTGAAATGTGTAGGAGAAGTTTGAGAGGTAGGCAGAGCAGCATTTCTGTAGCAGTACATTATGTATATTGTTCAATCCATGCACAAATGTCAGAAAATGACAGTGACTAGAGACTAAACAATTAACTATTTACTGATTTCCTAATTCAACTGAAGGGCCTAAAATAAAAGTTTTAAATTATGAGAACTACAAGAAAATTAATAATATATCACTATCTCATAGTTAGGTCAATATAGCTTCCTTCAGAGAGCCTCCTTTGATGTGACATGGATATCACCAAGTTGAATGATCGAAATTTCTCAAGATACACACTACTCACATACAGGTAACTAGCTACCCAGGTGACCAGTAGACTTTATGATTAGAAGAGAGATCCCACACAGTAGAATTGGAGAATGTTTTTAAGGCTGCATGTTGCTATAGCACAAATCCTTAAACCGAGTAGAAGCATTTAAGCTACTTCTGAAAAAGCATCTCTGAGATCCAAGCCCATGTTTGCTAAATACCACCAGAGTCACCTTCTGTTCTGACACATTTAGAAATCTAAAATCTAGAGCTCTGCAAATATTTTCATCTAATATCCTAAGGACAACAAGAATGACGAGGCACTTTTTCAGGGCACCAACTCTGTAATTTCTGTTTGTAATTGGAGACAACATTTAAGGCTAAAATTGTAACATGGGCACATTCTGGCTACACTATACCCCTGAGCAGTGAACGTACCTCTCACCCAGACCTTTGTGCTCCAGATCCAGGGTTTTGTGTAATGTTTTCAGGCAGCTGTGCTGATTTATTAGCCTTTCATACTCCGCAGACTGCCGCTCATGCAATGAAGCAAGGTGTTCATGGTCCTGAAGCAATGACTCATACTCAGCTTTCAGCTGCTCCTTTTGTTTCAGCAGATTTTCATTCTCATTCTCCTTGGCTGTCTGCTGATTTTGGAGTAAAGTATTCTGGGCCATCAGTGAAGCACTCTGGGAGCTGAGAGTTGAATTTTCTACCTAAAGTGTCTCAAATAAAAAGTAAGTATTACTTATTCACATCTACTGATACATACAACAAACATTTTGTAGCAGCTTACGTCCATATAGTTAAGTCAAAAATGAATCCATTGCCCTGTACACTTAAAACAGCTATGTACAATTTGGCATAATTTTGGTATTACTGCTGGTAGTATGCACCACATAAAGTCATGCTATCAGCAATATGAAAATTATCACGAGAATGTCCAAGCTGAAAAAACCACTGTTTTACCAGAAGCTCCTGAGCCCAAAGACCAAGATGATCTGGAATACTTTCAACTCAACTGCATCTCTGATAATCATGATCAAAGTCAAAAGTTACCCCATATTTGTGTACAAGTAATCAAACTTAAGTTAACCCAAACCTAGAAATATTAACTGCACCACTGTGTATGTGGACAATACTCCTAACACTGTGTATGTGAGCAGTACTCCTAACAAGTCTGGGTTTCAGTAGAGGGATGGTGCATTGATTTTATATGTTGCTAATATAAGTCAATTACAGGTGGGAAGTAATTAGAGAACAAAAAAACCCCATTTCTGAACATGCAAGATGAAAAGATTGAAAAGTGAAAGTCACACAAGAAAAATACAGCTAATCCAATGTTGTCCTTCGAAACTGGTCTCTTTCTCAAACTATGTTATTTTTTTTTAAATTCAAGTAATTTTTAAGAGTATCTTTTCCACTGGCAACTTTGACATTTTGTCTGAAAGCCTGAAAACTGTGATTGGAACTAATTGCTACAATGCCTATGGGGAGCTGACTTGTGTTCTCTTTCCATTTCTGCCAAGCTCTTTCACAGGCACAGCATTAACAGAAAAAAGCAATTTTTTTTTATTTCAGAAGTGCAATTTCTGGAGTAACACATCTGGATTTTGCTGTATTGATTTTAACAAATTCTCTCTAAATAACCACATTCTTGCTGAAGGTAGCTACTAGACATTAGCTACAGAACCAATTTCCTTCTAGCTTGGAGAAATTCAGACCTCAAACTAAGCTCCACCTTCTGGGCCTCAACTTTACATCATTTCATCAGCCTTTCAACACATGTATTTTATTATTAGCTGTCATCTTCTCCACACTACTGTAATCAAATCCAACATCCTGGCACAGAGGCACAAGGCTGCCCTGACCTGGAGTTTGGCTGTCTGTGTCTGCAGGGCAGTGTTGTGCTCCTGAAGGAAGACATTTTGCTTCTGTAGTGTCAGGATCTGATTGTTGAAAGAGACATTCTGTGTTTCCAAATGCTTGAGCTGTTCCTTAAGCAGCTGCTTCTCAGTGTGCAGGGCTGCATTCTGAAAGAGAGATGGCATTGAAGGGGCGACAGGAAGGAAAGAAACAGCTGTCCTGATCATCTGGAGTCCTATCAAAGATGAAAACCAAGTAGAGATGATTGTTCTGCAACAAAGGCACAAAAAACCCTCTTCCCAGCATTAAATGAAGGTAGGACAGATGTTACACACAGGATTAATCCCTGCAAAGATAGGACAAGATGAACACAAGACACATGCGGCACTTAAGTCCCATGCAGTCCTAAGAGACACCCAAGGAATTGGACAGACTTGGGTGCTCCACAAAAGCTAGCAGATTCTTTTAAGCTCAAAAATGCAGTTTCCAGCAACCCACTCACGGGCACAAGAGAAGTCTATGAGCTAAGAGGGAATAGGAGAAAGCTTACATTCCTTTCCAGTTCAATTGCCCTGTCCTTCAGTTTCAGCAGCTCCGTGGTAGCCTCTTGGTGCCCCATTTCCAACTTCTCATTCGTTTGCTGGTTGGGAATGAGCTTCTCTGCTGAATTCCTCAGTGATTTCTGAGCATACTGTCCATCCTGCTGAGTCTGCTTAAGTGCATCAAAGTCCTTCTTTACCTACACAGTCAACAAGCAACAACCTTCAACACGGAGGGAACTGGGATAATGCATTAAAAATGATGGGATATGCCACTCCTCTCTTGCACTGTACAGACTTTCAGAGATTCAACAACCATTACCCTGACAGGGAAGCTGAGACACAGACAAGTGGAAGAATCCACATCTCTTGGCCTCCAGTGAGGTGTCTTTTGACTCAAACTCACTGTCACCTAACAAACAGGCTGTTCTTAGGTGAGATGTTTCAACTGCAGTCTTTCTCAGCATATGTTTCCTCTCAACAAAGCAGAAAAACAGCCATTCCAATGAAAAGAACATGGGAAAAAAGATCTAGAAAGAGCAATTTCCCAAGAAAACCCCTCCTAATGTGCCCCAGCCCGCAATTTTTTAATTTATTTATGTCATTATATAGAGAGACAAAAAAAGGCAGTCTAGTGAAAAATGGTTCTTAGGAAGGATGTGTATGGGGAGGGGCAGAGAGAAGAGCCAACCTGTTCTCAAAAAAAATGAAACCCCAAACCAAAAACTACCCAGACATGTGAACGTGCAGAACTGCAGTGTGAAAAATTAAAATTCACTTCAGCTCTTACCATATTTAGATCATTCTGTAACTGCTGGTTCAAGTTCAGAAAGTCTTTCACTTGAGATTCCAGCATTGCAATCTTTTCCTCTTTCACAGCTAGTGTTGATTTTAGTGTTGACTCAGTTTTGCTTTCCAGAACCTTGTATTTTCTGAAAAATATGAGAATAGCTTTCCAATGTCTGCCACGAGGATATGAGCCACCATCTAAATAGCTGACTTCACCTTCACCCATCCCCCACCTCACGACACGTTAAATTATATGTGCTTGCTTCTTCAGGAAAATTATTTCCTCTACTGCTGCAGATTGCTACTGAAATATTATAGCTAGTGAACTCACTTATGGAAAATCCAATCAATTTTAATAGAGGTTAACACCAGTATGGTTCTACAGAAATATCAAAGAGTTACATAACTTGAAAGAAAATAAGTTTTTCTCCTTTTCCCATAATTACACTACAGAAATTTCTTCTCATGGCTCTTTTGTACCTTCTTGACAAGGAGGAAAAGCCACAGTCTGAAGACTCCTAACAAGATAAGTATGTTTCTCTAAGTAGGCCTTGCCAAGAAGCCAGTAGAGACACAGGTTGTTGGGATTTTCTTTGATCATTACAATAGGAATTACAAAGGAATTCCTTGCCATCAGATATTTCTTAGGCAACATCTATAGTTATAGTAACAGGGATCTGGATCACCAATTACATGAAGTAATGACAGACACTGTTTAATAGACACTATTCTTGTTAAAGACAACATGAAGAGAAATACAAACTGAAATAGCTACCCAGCTACTCTGCTGGGGAGTAACAGAGGAACTGTAGTAACACTGCTAGCATGGAGAGAGAAAATGGCATTTCTTCCTTCCACCAAGAAAATGTTTTGCAAAACTTACAGTATGCCACCAAGCTTGCCTCAGAAAAATGTGGTTTATGTCCAAAATTGTTGAGGGTAATGGCAAGGAGACAGATGAGAACCAAAAAGAAAGGCAAGGGGCTTCAGTTAGACTGAGTCAAAAGTTTCCTTACGTGTCATCATTGCCATTATCATCCTCCAGCAGCAGCTCTTTGTTCAATCCCATCTTCTCCAGCTCCTGGCTCAGTTTGTCCAGCTCACTAGACAACTTTTGACTCTTCAGCTTCTCCAGGACCAAATCCTGAAACAGCATTAACAAGATTAGTTGCTATGAAAAATGTGGTGATAATTATCCAGCACTATACATTTTTTTTAAGAGTACTGAAAAAATCATTGGATTAAATCCTAGTTTCAAGTAGGTCAGCTAAAATTCTTCATCAGTGACAGCTGAGTGCAGAATTAAACTGATTGCTTTTATTTATAGGTCACTTGAAATAAATCTGCAGAATGCTTCTTTTGGCCTTTGTCTCACTCCCTGTACTGAATTACTTCTGCCAGCACTGGCATTGTGCCTGCCTGCCGAAAGAGGGAATGTGTGGGCCAGGAGACACCACCCCATCTCTGCCACACAGGGACGTGTGCAGGGCAGGGGACACCAGCAGAGGGAGTTCCCACTTCTCAGCTAGGACAAAAAGCCCTGCCAGCACTGGCACACACGCACAGAGGAGCGACAGGACTTCGGGAAGTCTCCAGAGGTATTATGGTTATGATGTTATTACCAAGGGACTTGGTAACAGAGTCAGTAGTGAATAATGCACTGAGTTTCTGACATATGGTAAATTACTGCCCAAAATTAGTTTAACTATATTGTAGCATAAAAGACAGGACAGGTCTGGACACGTACATTTGGTCACTCATTCTGGTATCTACTGATGCAGCCTGTTTTCATTTAGGTTTCTTTGGGAAGAAACCAAGGCAGAACTCAGCAAGGAAGTCATACAAGGAGGAGACTTGACGGTGTTGTGCCAGAAGGTATATTGGGACAATGCTTTGCTGTTATGCCAGTAAAGTGATCTGTGTGGAAATGACCTGAGGAGACATAATGCCAGCCTGCATTTCTAAAAAGGACAAATTATTTTTGGTGCATGGCTAAGTGTAAAGATCCCTACCATTCAAAATTCTCTGAAATAAAAATGCACCACAGAGATCTACATTGCTCGTGTCTCTGCCAGAACTTTTCTTAAACAACACATGAAGAAAGAACAAAAAAGCTACTGATGCATTTTCAGTTAAAAAAAAAATTATCCTGAATATCAAACAGAAGCAAGAATAAAATTTTATAAAAATACTTTGTTAAAATGTAGGTATTCAATAGTCCTCTGACATCACAAATTTAGCCATGAATTTATTCACATGGCAAGGGAAAAGACATATAGTTAAAGTCAGTGCCAGTCCAGTGATCTTTAAAGAGGGCCCTTCAACATCCATGAACTCCTCCTGCAGAATCTATAGAAAGTAAGGAAAAGAAGATGGGCTACTGTATGGGTGTGCATGACTGGAAATCTGCAAAAGTCTGAGAATGGAAAGATTAAAAAGGAGTCTACTCAGAAATTATATTATTTTATTTCTTTTCAAGGAAAGGTGGATAGAAACATAACTTGGGACTGTGTCAAGTGTTTCTGACAGACTTTATTACTCTTCCTAAAAATTACACTAATGCTTCAAAAATTGAAGTAAAACGAAACCTTGAAGCAAGTGATTGCTTACTGTATTAGTCTTGCTAAATGTAATTATTTCACTGAGCTACTGCAGCACAACCCTTTTTCCTTTGAATGCTCTTTCACAGGAAATCCTGTTTCTGGCAGGACAACAGCAGCTGGGACAGGCAATGAGAGCAAGTTGCAATAACCTGAATCTGTTCCCAGGCCACTTACGAGGGTGTCAGCTTCTGGCACACACATCCTGCCAATGTCCTAACACTCAGTGCAGCGAGAGATCACTGCTTAGCATGCTCTCACTCAGCAGGGAAGTGTTTGGGGAAAGATGCTGTAAGGTAGCTGTAAAGCAAAATCTTGGTGCAGCTCTTATTGCAAGGTTTAGGTTCTGGGATGGTTTTTTTTCAAAACAGGGATGTCAATGTATCCTAAGCAAGTGCTCTAATTTCTAGACCTAAAAGTCAATCTCTCCTGCTGGAGCTCTCATGTTGGCAAACAATTTTGTAGTCATAGGGTTAAAGAAAGCATCAAAGTCCTTGGTTTGCAGGCACCACATGGGAGATGTTTTAAAATCTTATTCTGCATGAAAAAAGACGTAATTTTGAGACTCTGTATTGTGGGCACAAAGTGGAACACTGCACAACTGCACCAAGTGCAGGTTTTGGCATGTTCCACTTTCCAAAGCAACACTTTCCAGTGACAGTTGTTAAGGCTGTGAAGATCCCCTGTAGGACATATCTCCCTTAAATACTTCACTGAGCTGAAAAAAAATATAGCCGCATATAAGCCAGTAGAATTATTTTGCTTACCTCTCTCAATGTAGCCAGTGTTCTCTTATCAATTGTAACTTGCTTTAGGAGGTCTTTATTGTCCTTTTCAAACTCTTTCAGTTTATTAGATGAATCTCTGAATCGAGCAATTTCCTTTTCTAGTGTCTTGTTTTCCTTCTCAGCAACTGCCAACTTTACTGTACTGTCATCCAAAATAGCATCTTTCAGCTCCACTTGCTGCCAAAGCCGTTTCGTTTCTTTCTCCAGCATTTTTTTGTCTTTTTCTAGCTGAGATATTTCTTGTTCTAGGGCTTTGTTTTCCTTTTCTAACCTCTCCAGCCGTTTGGCAGAAACCTTTAGCTCTTCAAGGTTCCTTTGGAGGATCTGATTTTCACTCTCCATTCCTTGAACTTCTTTTTCTAATTCCTGGATCTTTTTACTACTGTTCTCCACAATTTGCTGAAGTCTCTGGTTTTCAGAGTTGACACTCTGATAGCTTAGCTCCAGCCTCTCTGATTTCTTGTTCATTGCTTTTAACATTTCCACATTTTTTCTTAAGTCCTCTTTCTCCCTTTCCAAATCTTTATTTTCTGCTTCTATTTGTGCCATTTTTGTGCTAGTAAATCTCATGGTCTCTACCACTCTTCTAAGCTCCAGATTTTCTTCATCCAATTGCTTGTTGTCCCTTTCCAAGTCACCAAGCCGGATGGAAATATTTTGTAATGTGTCCAAGGATTTTCTAAGTTTCCTATTTTCCACTTCCAGATCCCCATTCTCTTGCTCAAGAACTTCCACTTTTTCTGTCACTATCTTCATCACCGCTGCCTTTTTTGTGAGCTGTTCATTCTCCCTCTCCAGCCGGTGGAGCTCTTTTTCCATTTCTTCCACTCTTTCCACTTTTTCTCTAACCTGGTCAAAATCCTTTTGCAATTGTTTCTTCTCAAATTCCAGCTTGCTCAGTTTGCTACTCGTCTCGGTAACTGTTTCGTGAAGGATTTTGTTCTCTTTTTCAATATCTTTCACTCTTGCCTCACTGCTCACTTGTGATCTTTGTCTCAGGGATAAGACGACTTGATTAAGGTGATCGTTTTCTTGTTTGAGGTCCTTTATCTACATAAACAGTTGTGAAAATGTTATTCACCTACCTTACAAGTGCAGTATAAATTAGTCCTAAAGCAGACAGATGATTGTTAACAAAATCATATTCATTTAATCCAAGACAAATTTCTCAGCAAATTATTGACTATAACTAAGAACCCAAACTATTGAAAAAAGTTATTACTTCTGGTAATCCATGATTTTAATAAATTAAAAACTGTGCTACATTCCTGCTACCATCCAAGAAGACTGAGGCAGAAGGAGAAAGTTGACAGAGGACCTTCAGAGAACCTTGGAGAAGATGCTTTGTTACATACCATTCCTAATAGAGGGTATCCCTCTGTCTAGGTTTACCTTCATCTTTAGGATCTGAAGACTGAAATTATCTCTGATAAGGTGTCAGAAACCTCAGAATGCTTGAAAATGTAGAGCAATTACAGATGTCATTAAAGACACACTTTCTGTAAGGACAGTACACTTACCCCACTGATCAAATTTCAGCTGATGCAATTGTAATTTAGACTGCAATTTACATTTGATTCTTATACTTGACAACATCCACACAAATCAAAAGAGCCTAGACCTGAAAAGATCACAAACTGTCCTTTCTTGACAACTGAATAAAATAACCAGAATAAACCCAGAAAATAACTGACTAAAACCAGAATATTTCTGGTTTTACTTCCTGCTCTACCTTCAAACCATCCATTAATTCCTGCCACAAAGAGTCTGTATTTGTTCTAACTGAAATGTTAGACTTTGTTGGTAAAGTGCAGTTTCCCAGGGAAAAGTCTGGGTAATAATCCTTCAAGATGCAAAGCACTAGACAAATAAGATATTTTGCTATTTAATTTTCACCTCACAAAAATTTTAATACAGGATGAGAATATTTGGACCAGTCTCTAATGATCTGTGTCTGTATTTTTTTTCATTTGTCAAATTAGTACAGTTGATACCTGCACAAACCTGTAATAAGAGAGTTTCCAGGCATTGCACATGAACTACACCACAGTGGTAAAAGCTGAAGGGCAATTGAAATGTCAAATGTCAAATATAACAAATCCAGAAGACATAAATGCTTTCTCAGCATCTTTTTTAAATTGTGCATAAAGGCTGGGTAGCTAAAGAACCTCAACCAAACCGACCACATCATACAGGTAGCAGAAGACCAATCTTCAGCAATAAAATGGGGATTTATTTGCACATCCTACAACCAGTTGGTATTCCATTCAGGAAGATCCAACTGGTTGTAGGATCAAGGGGGATTCCTCAAGGGGGAATGTCTGTCCTTATAACAGCCTGAAGATGCCCTTATAGTAACAAGGTCAGAAATCAGCAAAACATGCTGGGCTTTTACACTTGAAGAAGCTTTTAACCTAGATTTGAACAAGTTCAACCTGCATTTAATAGCTCTCAAATTGCCTTATCTCCTTGAGAGAACCAGATGTTCTAAATGGCATCATTGAATTACTATTACTGAGCACGTTATATTACATATGAGAAGTTTGCACCTGTCTGTCTTTGTCGGCTTTTAGAGTCTCCATGACAACTTGTAGCTGCTCTTTATCTTTTATCAGCTCTTCACTCAAAGTTTCCAAATCTTGATTGCTTTGCTTCTCTTTTTCAATTTGATTTTGCAACTTCTCAATCTGTGTGGAGAGAACACACCAAAACACATCAGCCACAGCTTGGCACAAGCATTGTTTGCACTTTATGTCATTTTGAAGACTAGAGAGAAATGAGATGGGGACAATGGCTGAAAGATTAAATCCTTCTCTTCTGCAGTTTGCCAGTCTCAGAGGAGGAAATGGACTGCCTTGTTTTTCTCACAGTGCCAAGAATCTGCTTCATGCCTTTTAAGAGCACAGCATATAAGGCACAGCAGTAAGAAAAGCTTAGTTCACCTGCCTGCTGGATGCCCTGTTGTGCTCCTGTCAACAGTGATTAAGTTTCTGGTGCTCCCCATCCTGAGGAACTTGCCTCCTCCTAGCCTCTCCATCACTGATGGTCTTACTCTACCAGTGAATGCAGACAAAGTTATTAAGACACTTCAGTGAGCAACAGCACTAAAAAACCCAAAACACCAACCAAAACAGGAATAGAGGAAAAACACTAAAGCACTGGAATGACCAAGCTTACATGCCTGCTCCTTGTGCTCTGTTGGCCCTCTTTTCCCAAGCAGGTGACAATACTGCATTTGAGAGATCTGTGAATAAGGCTCCAGTCCTACAACAAACAAAGTTTTCTTACTTATTCCTTTTGAAAGTCATACTTGTAAAGCATGAAGAACAGAAAAGCAGTAGCTCCTCAGTATTTAGAACCAAGAGGTTCATGGAACTATGCTCCCCAAGTCAGGAAACACTCCTTTTTAAGCTTGCAAAGTACTGTGAGCACCTACAGCTCTGCACAAGTATCAGCTCATTTTTGTTTTGGTATTATCAACTCTGCCAACAGTGAAAATGTCAATGAAAGGGGTATTAAACATAATTCTTACAAGTGGGAAATAGCTGGAGGCTGGGCTCTGCCTATGTCAACATGTGCCTCATTACAGGAAGTGTTTAAACAAGCAGGGGCTGCCCAGATTGGAGATAAGGAGGGCTTAGCAGTCAGAAATGTAACCATGTGGAGGTTCATTGGTCTCAAAGGAGCTGTTCAGAGAAAGCTGCAACAAACTCTGTAGCTCAGCAATGGCTGATCTTGATCTCCACTTCCCAGAAAACTGGAGGCAAGTAAGACATTACTGTTTACAGCTTATTTCAGTAACTCAGAGAAGCAGAGACAACAGACAGGTACTTGGACTGCTACTACTTGACTGTGCCTGAAAGGAGGGTTTTCTACTATTAGTTCCTCTGAAAACCTTGCAAGAAAGGAAAAAAAATATGCACTTGACTTTTCCTATATAACATCTCCCCTCATATTATCTGAATAATCCTCCATTGGCTACATGATCCCACCAAGCACTAGATCAGCAGATAAACAAGCATATCCAAACAACAATTTTTGAAAGTCTCAGACAGTGTATGAAAGCTCAATTAAATGACTTTAGGGAGACAAGATTTTACTGTGGGTATCTTAGGAAAGTTACTAAAAGAACCCCAAAGACACAAAACATTTGAGAAAAACACTTCTTTATCTCTTGCCCTCTGATTTATACATGCTTGACTTTAACAGTCCTCCAGAGCTCTTGCACTCTCCCCTGCCCACAGTAGTAAACATTTTGCAACGAATCAGACTTTGCCTATTATTTCCCCCGGCACACCGTGCTGTATTCTAATTGAGGGGATACATGTGTGGGAGAAGTACAAAAACATACTTGAGAAAGTCAAGATTAAAACAAATTCAAACATCTCAAATCAAGATTATTTTACATATGATGTATCAGCTCTCTGTACACTGACAAACAACAGACATAATGCTGTCTACTAATTGTTTTCTCAAATTTCCCTGAAGGGGAGGTGAAGTCCTTCAACAACTTGATTGGTCTGTGGGATTCTGTCAACAGCTCCCATCATATTCTGTGTTTTTCTGGTGAAGTGTTCAGGCATTTCACTTGTTCTCAATAGCACTATTTTTACCTACCATTTTTTTTGTCATTGCTTTGATATATGTGGTGCTCTCCTGTCACTACACAGGTGTTGTCTACTACTGTTTGTTGTCTTATAGAACTACCAGACCTTTGGGTGACCCCACCATGTCAAAGCATTCATTGTCATCAAGAACTTCAGACTAATTCTGGAATAACAACTGTTGGCACCAATACAGTGCCATAACAGGAGGTGCCCACAGGAATCTACCAGGGGCAAAGCCGGAGGCTGACCACAGCTGTTCAAGTGACTTAAATTGCTGTACACCACAGGTAGAGTGCTTTCTATGCCTCCATCTCCAATTTTAGGCATGTAAATTAGAGCTGGATTGAATTACTTATATACAACAGGTCATAAATGGAAGTGTGGAAGGAAGATCAGATTAGAACTCTAACTTTGCAGTTTTCCTTGTTCATGAAAGAAAGAAAAGAAACAGAACAGATCTCAGCTTAGCAAATTAATCTCTCCAGCAGGTTGAATGATCCAGTGCTGGATACCTGTTCTTCCTGTCAGAGAAATGGGCTTGTTACAGTCTGGTAACCCACAAGCAGCCTTTCACATCTAGATGCTTTCTCCCCTTGTCCTGTAAAGCATTCAGTTAGCTCACAGGCAAGCCAAATAGAACTGAAATCTCTGCATCAATGTCTCACACACACAAGTCACAGCAATAATGGGAAAAGGAGAAACAAGCCTGATATTTTGGATAATTTATGAATGTTAGGAATGTGGAAAAATCCAATATGAAAATGTTTTATACCGAAGAGCAGCAAGAATCCTTTTTCCCCAGCAGCACTTGGTTCAATTAATCAGAGCTGAGGATTCAAGGTTCTAGACAGCCAAATATAAGGCTGGTAGTTGGAGGTGAACTGAGCAGTGAGTTTCACAGGGACAAGCACTGAGCTGGCATTTGAGCTAAATGTAATCACAGTTAATAACAGACTGCCATACACACATACATACAAGTAAATTTACAAAGTGATGACCTACATGTTTGTTACCAAGATTGAAAGAACCAAGATCTTTGCAGAGAGAGAGAGACACTAGAGAATTTATAACAGCCAAGAAGGCAAGACAACGAAAAAGCAGATCCCGGACTCTGGATAGCAAGAAAGACATTTAGAACATACTAACCTGAATTCACCTGTGTAATTTATTTGACTTATATGTAAAAATCATTACAACTTTCAAAAAACAAAACTAGTTCAATGTGACCATGGCTTCCTCTCCTAGTAGTGACTGTCATGAGACTACAGAAAGGGACACAATCAAAAGTAGAATCTGATGGGGCAAACATGCACTGAAAACCAGCTTTTATTTAACAGGAACAGTCACTTTTTCTTACAATGGTGCACATAAGCAGGCAGTGAAGTAGAAGGCAATAAATAAAATTATTAGAATTTAATTCCACTAGTATACAATTAAATAGATGGGACTAAAATCATAGTCAGTCTTATGGGGAACATGGGTGAATTCCCTGAAAACCCTCATCATTCAGGAATGCTGCACAGCCCTTTGTGCACTATTTTTAAAAAACTAAGAGCTCCATGTGTTCCTGTGAGCAAATTACCTTTTTGCTAAGCTGTTGATTTTCCTTTTCCAGTTCCACAAACTTTAGGCTGCTCTCTCTGGAGGTCAAGGAGGCATCTCTCAGCTCCTGGATTGTATTCTGCAAGCTCTGATTATCCTTCTCAAGTTTCAGTATTCGACTCGAAGCACATTCATTCAACTCAAACACAAAGGACTTTCTGGCTGTTGAAACATGAGAAGCAGAAGGTGGCACAAATCAATTCACAAATGTCTCCTTCTAAGGCGCACAAGTTCCACTTGTATGAAGATTATTGCTGTCAGTCTTACAATTTCAGCCTGACTGCTAAGTAAAGACTCGGTTAAAAACAGCACCCATTTTCACAGGTAACCATTAATACCTTTAATAAATACGGTACTATGTGAACGAACACCCATCTCAAAAGTTACTTTCTTAACTCTTCTTAAATTTGCTTTAGCCATGTTAGGAGTGTGTCTAATGTTAGTAGCAAAATATACTTTGATACCATCTCATAATTTCATCAGAGGAAATAAACTGAGGCAGAAAGAAATCCCCTGCTAAGTGTTTGCAGTGAAAACTCAAGTATCGAATCACATTTAGTTGTGGAAAAAATTCTTACAAAAGAAAATGCCAGTGCTTATCTTTACAGCTTCTTCATCAAGAGTATGCTGAATCAGAGAGAATCATTTACTATTAGGTACCCAGGCATAGGACACCCATCAGAATGCTGATCTGTGAAGTGTCTGAAGTTGAAATCTCAGAACTACCAAAGTTTATCCAAGTTTTACAAGAGATGTTATTTTACTCTGTGTCTGTAGATCAGAAGTCTCACTAGCTCTCAGCCTCAAAATCCATCAGCCAACCCTCACTCTTCTGTTAATTTCTCTGCCCAGCATTTGAATAATTACAAGAGCAACCTTCTGTTTGACATGAAATAACTGCTACCCATCACCTCAAAACCACATTCATATGAAATTGACTTTAACACTGTCTTTAAATCTATGAAAATTAGTAACTCCTTCTAAATAAGCACTACAGCACACTGAGTACTTTAACTTTGTGAGAATGGTAAAATTTTATTTGTCTCTTTTATGGAGCACCACCTGGAGAGCTTTGGTCAAGTGAAGACTCAAATAGTTAACATTAACTAAATATTCCAGTTGAGTTCTGTTCTGAAGCAAAGTCCATCTAAACTACTTTTTCCTGTGCTTATTTTTTAAACTATTTTGAATAAAATATTCAAAACTAGCTGGTAAAATCTATCTGCCACTCTTGCAGACTCAACTTGATATCCAGGAACAGGAGATTTTCCAAAAGAGTTTTGCAGTCTGACTCTATTTGTACAAACAGCGTTCAAAACAACAACATGGATTGAAATAAAACTTCTTAACGAGAATTATTGTAAAATCAGAACAGCACTTCCATGAGATAATTTAAAAGTCCATAGTTAAATGTTCTTTAAAAAAAAAAAAAAACCTGGCTTCCTTCACCATTTTTTTTCCTACTGAATACAAGTTTATGGATGTTCACAGTTCCTCATTCATTTTCTTTGGTCAATCAGAGCTTTCTGAAGCTCCAGTGCTAAAATACTAAACATCAGTGCAGTGATAAATCACTCAAGCAAATTTTGAATGCTGTATTTGATAGAAATTAACAAATAAGAGGTAAATAAAATAAAACTAGCATTCTTCCTTCTATTACATCAATAGTGAAAGCAAATCAGGAAGGAACAAAACATGGTATTTTAAACAGGCCAGAAAATTAGATATTTTTACATTTTCCTGAAATACTCCTGATCAAAATTTTTAAGTTTTGAGAGAACTGTGTTTTCCTGCCACTAACACAATGAGCAATATCCTTGATTAGACATAAGGAGTAATAGAGTGACATTCACTTCTCCAGCTAATATAACCTGCTTTGCAAGATTATTACTTAGAAGTAATCTAAAGAATTAACTAGCCATTAATCTTAGTGAAGAGAACTCGGATCCTGGACAGCAAGAAGATTTCAGAATTGCTGTCAGGCACACACCCAGCTCTTTTACAAAATAGAGCTATTCTAGACAATTTCACTGAAAACTTAACATCTGCGTACTCTAATTTATTCCTTTGTCTTCAAGTTCAGCTGTTCCTGGTACATAAAGCCAAACATGCAAGTCTTAGCAAAATAAGGTGTATACTCAATAAAAGCTGCATGTTGAATTAGAGGAAACAGCTTATATTTCCAAAGTTCCGCTTCGAATTGTTATTTAGGCTGGTATGATAGAATAAATGTTAAACACAGAAACCAATGCTAAAACCTGTCCAGTGAAGAAAGAATTAGTTATGTTTGTGATAGTTACGGAAATTAAATCAACCACTCAAAGACAAAAAAATCAGCCAGTTATTTTAACTGCACACATTTTTCAGTATCTAGTAAAAATAAATGACTTCAGCATACACTACTTCCTGGGACTTAAAGACCAGTTAATTGTCTGTATTAACTGTACTAAAGAATACTAAAGAACACAGACTTCACCGAACCATTCAGTTAGAAATATTCAATGTGACATTTCTGCTGTGTCATTTACAAAGCTTTCTTTTTTTAAGATTTTTATTAAAGTGTGATACTTAAAAGTCACTCTCTCAGTGATGAATAGAACAAAAGGAAAACAATTTGATGCTTTCAAAAGAATGTGAAAGATACGAGAGGAATACATTTTAGAAATTCAAAAAAACTAAGGTCAAAGTGGCTGAATGAGGGAAGTTTTCCAATCTTGGATTCAACTTCTGTTCCCATCTCAGTTAACCAATCTGCCGACTCTGAAACACACATAAACACCACAGCTACTCCAGCTGGTACTCACTGTCTGCAAGATCAGTGCTTTTAGACAGTTGTTCTAGTTCCCAGCCTAGGTGTGCAGACTCGTTCATGCTCTGTTTCTGTGCAATCTCCAAGACCATGTTCTCCTCCAGCAGCTCTTCAATTCTCTTCTTGTCTGTGTCCCGGTCCTGTGCAAGACACACGTGAATGAAAATGCATATTCAGCTCATCTGTAAGATTCTAGGCCGAGCTGCTACAAGTACAGTGTATGTTGAGGGTAGAAGAAACTCCTTAAACACTGTGGTTTTATAATGAAATACATCTTCAGCATTAAATGTTTGCTGTGGGCTACTACATATGCCACAGAAAGCAAAGCCCAACTGGCCCTGTTTAGCATCAGCTCTGGTCCATGACACACTTGGAGAGAGGGGGATGGCAGTGAGAAACTCCTGGGTGATGACTGGGCCACTACAAGCCAGCACTAGTATGGCAGGCTGGATTCAAGATGTCTCCAGAGCTAAGCTCTTCAAAAACATGTAGCATCATGCTCTGACACACTGGAAATTCTGCAGATAGAACCTTGAATTCTACAGAGCTTCAACTCATCACATCAAACTTGGACACAGTCATATGAATCAGCAAGTAACTCCTGGAAACACATCTGGAGGATGAATCTGTTGTTGCTTCTTGTGACTATCTGGGCCATTTGCGTTTGTGGGAACTGAAGTTCTCCCTCTGGTTCTCAAGTATTCAAAAACCATAACCCAAAAATTCATCAAGTCACCCAGAAAAGCATGCAAAATCTCCAGTCACTTTGGAAAAGTTGAGCATGACATGACCCTTATAGTGTTCTGAATCACAGAATCATAAAATAGTTTGGGGTGGAAGGGACATTAAAGATTATGCAGTTCTTGCCATGGGAAGGGACATCTCCCACTAGAGACACCAGGTTGCTCAAAGGCTCATCCAGCCTGGTCTTGAACACTTTTAGTGATGGGGCACCAACAACTTCTCTGGGCAACCTGTGCCAGTGCCTCACCACCCTCACAGTAAAGAATTTCTTCTTCCTACTGTCTAATCTAAACCTACTCTCAGTTTGAAGCCATTCTGCCTTGTCCTATCACTACATGCCCTTGTAAAAGTCTCTCACCCTCTTTCTTTTAGGCTCCCTCCAGGCACTGGAAAGCAGCAATTACGTCACCCTGGAGCCCCCTTTTCTCCAGGCTGGAAAAAAACCCAATTCTCTCAGCCTTTCCTCTCAGCAGAGATGCCCCATCCCTCTAATCATCTTGAAGACACTCCTCTAGACTCACTCCAATAGGTCTGTGTCCATCCTTATGCTGAGGACCCCAGTGCTGGATGCAGCACTGCAGGTGGGGTCCCAACAGAGCAAACTATAGGGTTAGAATCTCCTCCCTTGCCCTGCTTTGGATGCAGCCCAGGGCACATTTGGCTTTCTGGGCATTGAGTGCACATGGCCAGGTCATGTCCAGCCTCTCACCCAGCAGCACCCCCAAGTCCTTCCCAGCAGGGCTGCTCTGATCTGTTCATCCCCAGCCTGTGTTGATACCAGGAGGTGCCCTGACCCAGGTGCAGCACCTTGCACTTGGTCGTGTTAAACCTCATGAGGTTCCCATGGGCCCATTGCCTGAGCTTGTCCAGGTTGCTCTGGATGGCATCCCATCCTTCAGGTGTGTCAACCACACCACTCTGCTTGGTGCCACCTGCAAATTCACTGACAGTGCGCTTGACCCCTTGGACAATGTCAAATTAAGTAACACTGGTCCCAGTATGGACCCCCCTGAGGGACACCCCTTGTCACTGATGTACATCAAGATTCAGACATCCCATACAGTATCCTCCACATGTGTATTTCCAAAAGAACCTGTTGAAAACCCTGTATAGTTAAACCCCAAAAAATTCAAATCGTGGTGGGATAAGAGGAGGACTGTTAAGTTAAATACAAAAGATTAAAGATTATTTATTATTTCTAGTAGATTTATGAAGTTCAATGTTGCTTTTTGTTTGTAAACAGTAGTCTCCCACTTATTCCTTTTCCTTGTCTATGAAGCAATAAACCATTTACACATATCAAAATTTTGGAATTTTATCTTCAGTAATCTTAAAGACTCTGTAATGGCTGGGGATTTTGTTTCCAACAAGAAAGACTACTTACTAGAGTAGATTTAATTTCCTACCATGTAAGAGGTTTCTGCTTAACTAACAGATTTTAGTATCTCCATTATCAATATGTATGAAAACAGTCTGTATTTTAAAGCTGTGATATAGCTCCTTGCATAAAATTAAACTCAGTCTCATACAAAGTAGCACTAGCAATATCTGCACTGTTATCATTACAATATGTCAAGAATTCATGTACAGAAAGTTCAATCTAAAAACCTCTACAAAAGCACTGTTGATTTATTTGCCTGTCTCCACCAGTTTCTGTGACTTGATTTTGTAACATAGCATAAAAACAAAAGTTAAAAAAATCAGCATAATGAAAAAGAAAGTGCATACCAGCTCTACATCATGAAGTTTGGACTTCAACTGCAAATTTTCCTTCTCTAACTCATGCAGCTTATCACCACGAGCTCTTGCCATGGTTAGCTGTTCTTCTAGCATGGCCTTTGTTTCAATTAATACAATGTTGTCCTCTCTTAATTCCTAAGAAAAAAGTAACAATGTTAATTTCTTACTGAGCTTTCATAGACCCAGTGATTTTCATAAAGTGACATTGCAAAAAACAAGAAGGAAATCTGACATGTTTGTTTCTTAAAAAGATTTTTACCTAATATTTTAATGAGAGATGATACTATGTTACTTTACCTGTGAGTCATTATGCAAGTAAATCTAATATCTCTTAGGGTTTTTTCCTGTATTTTACAAGTTTAACAGAGTTTCTTTTGTTTTATATGAGGCTAGATCAAGAGGTGCATGGGGACTCAATTTTAATTTTAT
>VYZT01040860.1:3047-36729 GCA_013400735.1 Pomatostomus ruficeps
CCCCCCGCCAGCCCCCAGCCCCCCGGCCTCGGGCACTCACAGCAGCCGGCCGCGAGGGTCTCATCAGCCCCATCCGCGCAGTCCTTGTCCCCGTCACAGAGCCAGCGCTCCGGCACGCACACGTAGGTGCCCGGGCACTGGAAGGATCCTGAGCTGCAGGTGGTCAGCCCTGGGGAAGGGAGGAGCAGGATGGAGTCCGGTTACAGCACTGCTGGAGGCTCCGGGGAGCCCCAAGATACAGAGCCCGGGAGAGCGGCGAGACCACGGGAGGGAGAAGGGATGGGCAGGGGCAGGAACACGGACGCAGGAGCGTGGTGATGGAGCAGGGACTGGGACGGAGGAGAGGGGTTGGAGCAGACTCACGGCAGCGAGCGTCCTCGTCAGAGCCGTCCCCGCAGTCGTCGGCCCCGTCACACACCCAGAGCTTGGAGATGCAGCGGTGGTTGTTGCACTCGAACTGCACGGGGTAGCAGAACTTGTCTGGGAGAGGAAGAGAGGAGGAGAGCGGGGTCAGAGTGAGATGATAAAGGGAGGAGACACCAGCAGAGCACGGCCAGGCTGGGCCAGTCGGAGCCCTGCGGGGTGTTGGGGGTACTGCTCGTGGTGAGGGGCACCATGGGGCTGGTAGGGGTCTCCCTGCTCTGTTTGGGGCTTGTTCCAGGAGGTTAGAACTAAAAATGGAGCTGAAATCAGCATAACTGGCCCTGTTCAAAAGAGCCACGGGCACTTATGCATGTGCTGAGCAAACCAGCACACGAGGACAGACAGCTGAAAGCCCGAGAGTGTGGAGTAAAACCACAGAGGGGGACGAATTTGGGGTTTGGTCCTTGGCAAAGGGGTGTCAGGGAGAAAAGAGGGTCCTGCCCGCCCTCCAGCACCACCCCGTGCCCCAGTACAAATCTTGACTGTCCCCACCCTGCCGCTCACTGCAGTGGGTCTCATCTTCGCCGTTCTCGCAGTCGTCCTCCTTGTCGCAGGTCCAGGTCATGGGGATGCACCTCCCGCTCGGGCAGGCGAAGTAGTTGGACGGACATTTGGGCTTCCTCCCACCTGCTTTGTGAAGGAAACATCAGCAAGGAGAATAGCACAGCCACATCCCGCATCCTCCCAGCCCAAAAATGAAGGATTCCTCCCCAAAACCCCCCTGAGGTCCCACATCCCTGCAGGACCCTCTGTGCTGGAGCCACATGGGAAGGGGACAACAGTGCCAGGGGGCAAACAAAGCACCCACAGCCCAAGCAGACCCCAAAGGGGTTTCCCTGTCCCCAGAGCCCCCTCTGCCCTCCCGCTCTCACCGGGGCAGTTGCGCTCGTCCGAGTAATCGCCGCAGTCGTTGGCGCCGTCGCACACCCAGCTGGGCGCGTAGCACAGGGACGTGTGCTCACACTTCTGGAACGTGATACCCTTCACCCCCAGCCTGAAGTAGCTGCTGCAGTCGGTGGCGGCTGCGAGGAGTCACAGCAGGAGCGCCCGGTGACGCGGCAGGAACCAGGGCAGGAGCCCCTCGGCCTGGCTCCCACCGCGCGGCACCGGCCCTGCCCGGCTGCCGGAGTCCGTCACACCCCACACACCCCAAAGGTGCCCCACACACCCCAAAGGTGCCCCACACACCCCCAGGTGTGTCCCACACATACCCCACACACCCCCACACGTGCCCCACACACCCCAGAGGTGCCCCATGCACCGCAGAGGTTCCCCACACGTACCCCACACCCCCCCAGATGTGCCCCACACACCCCCAGGTGTGATCCACACATACCCCACACACCCCCACACGTACCCCACACACCCCAGATGTGCCCCACACACCCCCAGATGTGCCCCACACACCCCTAGAGGTGCCCACACACCCCTAGATGTGCCCCCATGTACTCCACACACCCCCAGATGTGCCACACACACCCCCAGAGGTGACCCACATGCACCCCACACACCCCCCGATGTGCTCTACATGTGTCCCACACACCCCCAGAGGTGCCCCACGCACCCCCAAATGTGTCCCACCCGTGCTCCACACATGCCCAGACCTGCAGGGATCCATTGGGATGCTGAGGGGCTGCAGCGTGGGCTGGGGCTGCGGGACAGGAGCAGGACCCTCCTCCCTCCCCGATCCAGCACAAATCCCACAGACCCAAGTCCCTGATGCCGTCACCGAGGGCAGGAGCATCCCCAGAGCCGGGGAGGGGAGAGGGCCAGCAGAGGGGCACTCACTGCAGTTCATTTCGTCCGACGCGTCCTCGCAGTCGATGAACTGGTTGCAGCGGCTGGAGTTCCCGATGCAGCTCCCGTCGCGGCAGCGGAACTCGGTGGCGGCACAGCTGGTTTCTGCCGGGGGGGAGAAGCCCCCGCGGTGGGTAAGGCAGGGTGGGGGGGTCCCCACGTGCACACCCACCCCGTGGCGCTGCGGAGGGGCATCCACACCCCCACACTGCCCCTGCAGCTCTGGGCTGCCCCCAGACCCAATTCTGTTCCAGATGAGACCTGGCACCTCCCGGCTCACACTCTGCCGGGCAGCCTGAGCCCCTCTCCCTGGCACAGCCAGGCCTGGACAGGACTCTGAGAAGTTCCCGACCGCTCCTGTCAGTTTGGAACTGAGCAGACCCATCCTGCAGCCCTAAAGGGATGCCCGGGAGCCACGAGGAGCAGTGACCCTGCGCCCTGTGCCCCTCCTGGCTGTCAAACCGCTCTCGTGGGAGGCTCTGGGTGCTGCGTGCCCGTGCCCAGGAGTTTTTCCTCTCAGCTGTCACTCTGCAAGCTTTACAAAGCAGCACAAGCTTGACCTTGACTCTCCGTTAAGCCCTGGCTCTGCTCTGCTCCTGTCAAGCTGACGGTAACTCCCTCCCGACGCTGCTGTCCCCGTCCCAGGCAGCTGACGGAGCCCTGGCAGGGGCTGGCCGGGCGCCAGCAGACACTCACTGTTGCAGGGCACCTCGTCCGAGTTGTCCCCGCAGTCGTCCACGCCGTTGCACCAGTAGCGACTGGCGACGCAGCGCCCGTTCATGCAGTGCAGGTAGCCCTTCTTGCACTTGCGGTTGCCTGCGAGGGGCGAGGAGGAGGAAGAGGAGGAGGAGAAGATGAGCAGAGGGAGGGCAGGCACCCCCAGGGGTCTCAGATCCTCGGGGACACTTCAGCAGGGGAAGGAACGACAGAGCTGGATCGGGGAGCTCGCTCCCTCAGGGTTGGTGTTTGAGGGTGCTGCAGACCCCACTGGCTCAGCTCCAGTGTCCCACTCTCCAGCCTGTCCCCAACACTGGAAAAGGTCTGGAGACCTTAAAGCCTCGCTGGGCACAGCTCTGGGAGGGCAGGAGGGACACCCTGGAGTCCTGGTTCCCTTTGCTGAGCAGCCCTGGCAGTGTCCAAGGCCAGGTTGGACGGTTGGGCTGCTCTCCAGCACTGGAAAAAGTCTGGAGATGTTAAAGCCTGGCTGGACACAGCTCTGAGAGAGCAGGAGGGACTGCGAGCACCTGAGGGATGCAAGGACACCCCAGAGTCCTGGTTCCCTTTGCTGAGCAGCCCTGGCAGTGTCCAAGGCCAGGCTGGACACGGTTTGGATCTACCTGGGCTAGGGGAAGGTGTCCCTGGCCATGGCAGGGGGTGGAATGAGATGGACTTTAAGGTCCCTCCCAACCCAAACCATTCCATGATTCCATGAACCTGAACACAGGATAAAGGATTGATTTCCTGGAGCGTCGTGAATCCTGCCTTTGTCATCTTTCATCCAACCTTCAGCTTTTGCCTCCATCCTCTTTTAATGGCAAATTGAAGAGGTTCTAAGACTAATTAACACAGGACAACCCTCACAGGGCTGTGTGGAGGTGCCTGTCTCATGTATTTGGTTGCCTCGAAGGGGAAGCCCCTGATTTGGTCCCTTCCAACCCAAACCGTTCCGTGGCTCTCTGAGTGGAGCCGGCAGCTCGAGCAGGGTGCCCGGGGGTGCCAGGGTGCGTGCGTGGGTGAGCAAGGCAGCAAGAGGAGGAACCTTACTGCAGTAGGACTGCTTCTCGTCCGACTTGTCCTTGCAGTGCACGACGCCGTCGCACGTGCGGCTGAAGTCGATGCAGTCGCCGTTGCCGCACTCGAACTCGTCGTGCACGCTGCAGGTGGAATTCACGGCTGCGCGGGAGCACGGGGATGTCAGCTCTGCCAGGCTGAGATCAGCCTCACCCCTTCCCCTTCCTCGGCTCCTCCCACGCCCCTCACCTTTGCAGGTGAAATCCTCCTGCAGGACCCGCTCCCCGCGGCACGAGCAGTTGACGTGGCCCTTGGGGGTGAGCAGGCACAGGTCCTGGCAGCCGCCGTTGTTCACCCGGCATGGGGACAGCTCGCCTAGGACAGAGGGACAGCGGTCATGCCAGGGATGGACCCAGCAGCCCCTGCTCCTCGTCCTCCCTGCTGGGCTGAAAGGTAGGGATCCCTCCCCAGGCTCCCCCCATGGGGCTACAGAGGCACCCGATGTCCCCAGATTTTACAAGGAGATGTCCCAGGAAGAGCAGGGACAGGGCAAATCCTCTCTGTCTTCAGCCTGGACAGGGTTTGGAGATGGACAACTCTGGCGTGAGGGTACCCAGGAGGCAATGACAAGCTGGGAAGAATGGTGGGATGGATTCGCAAAAGGCCACGAAAGGAGGGTGAAATGATTCCCAGAGGGCCAGGAAGGATGCAGAGATGGATTCTCAGAGGGCCAAGAAGGACAATGGGATGGCTTCCCAAACGACCACAAGGGACAGTGGGATGGGTTTGGTTCCTAAAGTACCACAAGGGACAGTGGGATGGGTTCCCAAAGGACCATGAGGGACGGTGGCATGATTCCCAAAGGACCAGGAGGGATGGTGGGATGGGTTCGCAAAGCACCATAAGGGATGGTAGGATTATTCCCAAAAGGCCGGGAAGGACGGTGGGATGGGCTCCGAAAAGGCCGGGAAGGACCGTGGGATAGGTTCCCAAAGGACCATGAGGGTCAGTGGGATGATTCCCAAAGGACCAGGAGGGATGGTGGGATGGGTTCCCAAAGGACCAGGAAGGACGGTGGGATTATTCCCAAAGCACCACGAGGGATGGTGGGATGATTCCCAAAGGACCAGAAACAATGGTGGGATGGGTTGCCAAAAGGCAAGGAAGGATGGTGAGATGGATTCCCAAAGAGCCAGGAAAGGAGGGTGAAATGATTCCCAAAGGGCCAGGAAGGACGGTGGGATGGGTTCCCAAAAGGACCAGGAAGGACGGTGGGATGGGTTCCCAAAAGGACCAGGAAGGACGGTGGGATGGGTTCCCAAAAGGCCCTGGAAGGATGGTGGGACGGGTTCATGAAGTGCCAGGAAGGACGGTGGGATAGATTCCCAAAGCACCATGAGGGACAGTGAGATGGATTCCCGAAGTGCCAGGAAGGATGGCGGGATGGATTCTCCTCCCCAGGCCTGCCACCAGCGTGAGGGGCAGAGGGCAGGGACGCTGCGGTGACAGCCGAGGGTCCTTACAGCTGTCGGTGTCGTTGGCCACGGCGATGATGCCCATGGGCTGCTGGGGGATGTCCACGCGCAGCAGCTTCATGTCGGTGCCCACGTACTTGTTGGCGCGCTGCACGGCCCGGCGCACCCAGTCCGTCCAGAAGATGTAATCGCCGTACACGGCCAGGCCGAAGGGGTGCACGGGCTCCGACTTCAGGATCACCTGCGGGATGGGTTGGGTTGGAAAGGATCTTAAAACTCACCCGGTTCCCACAGGGACACCTTCCACTAGAACAGGGTTGCTCCAGCCTGGCCTTGGACACTTCACGGAATCCTTGAGGTCGGAAAAGATCTCCAAGATCAAGTCCAACCTGTGACCAACCCCCTCCAGAGCACTCAGTGCCAGGTCCAGCTGTTCCTTGGGCACCTCCAGGGATGGTGACCCCACCACCTCCCCGGGCAGCCCCTTCCAGTGTTTAACAATCCTTTCCATCGAGAAATTCCTTCCCGTGTCCAACCTCAACCTCCTCTGGAGCAGCTTGAAGCCACGTCCTCCCTTCTCAGGGACACAGGCAAACCAGGAGCAGCAGGAATCCGCTGTGGGATGCAGCTCCACAAACACGGAGTGTCCACCCCAGGGGGATGCGTGACCTCCCCAGACCCAGGGACAGCTCTGCTTCCCCTGACCGTGCTCCAGCCCCAGTTTGGACACTCTCCTCCCCTTCTCACAGGTCTCAGACTCACATGGCGATGGGACCCGTCGTACTCGCAGCGCTCGATCTTGTCCAGGGTGGCATCAGAGAAATAAATCTTCTCCGCCTTGTGGTCGATGGCCAGCCCGTTGGGCGTCCGTATGTCCTGGTCGATGATGATGAGGACGTTGGCACCGGAGAGGGTGGCTCGCATGATGCTGGGGTGCTGCTCGTTCCAGTTGGTCCAGAACATCAGGCTGGGAGGGGAGAGACACGCGGCGCCTTTGGAGCCCCAGCTCAGCCACGTCCAGGCTGCCTCAGCCCTTCCCTCAGTGGCTGGGGACGGATGGGACATCATTCCCACGTAAAAAGAGTGGGAAGGGGATGAGTGATGCTGCTGCAGCCAGCTGGGAAATGTGGCACCCCGAGGATGGGGTTGGGATGGGGGGTCTGGAGCTGCTTTGGGGTGCTGAAGGATTTGTGGGGAGGGGTCACAGGGTCTTTCCTCCCTGGAGGTTGAATCCTCTCTGTGCTGGGATTCAGAATTTCCTCCCCAGCAGAGCGATGTCCACTGGGACCACGGGGACCCCTGGACCCTCAGTGGCCACTCACTTCTGGCACTCGTCCAGCACGAAGGCGCGGGGGTGGTCGTCCCCGGACATGGTGATCACAGTCTCCCTCTCGAACGCCCCGACCCGGCTCTGGTCCACGGTGTGCCGGGTGATGGTGGAGGTGGTGTAGCTCGTCCAGTACAGCGTGTCCCAGCCGCGGTGGTACGCCAGCCCCTCCACCGAGCCCACGTCTGCGGGACAGGTCAGGGTCACCCCCAGCCCGGACCCCGCATGGCCAGCGCTGACCCTCACACTGCGTCATTGAAGTTTTTGTGTTTAATCACAGCCCAAAAATCCCTGAGAGGCTTTGGCCGCTGGGTGAGGGCTCAGCAGGGCTGGGGACTGTGCTCAGGGGGAGTGGAGACCCCTGAGACCCGGGAATCTCGTGGGCAGAGCTCTGCTGGAGTGACCCTCCCTTGCAGGAAGGCTGAGGGATGCACTCCGGTAATGCAGCCAGGACTTGAATTTGGCTCTCAAACTCCACACTCAGCTCTGTGTCCACATCAGCAGCGCTGGGAAGGGGAGGGTTTCCCTCAGCCAGGGGACAGTTGAGCCCCTGGGGCACAGAGTGACAAGGCAAAGCCTGGCGGGGACCAGGGAGCCCTTCCCAGCTGGGAACTTGAACCGTGAATCCTCCCCCCGCCCGCTCATTAAGGCTCAGCAAAGGGTTTAATGAGGCGGCTGTGAGAGCGGGGCCGTGCTCTCCCCTCCCAGGGATAAAGCACCGAGTGCCGCTGTGATTTCCCTCATTAGCAGCACATCCAAGGCCCCGGCTCGGGGAGCTCCCGGAGCAGCAGCCGCGGTTCTTTGAAGCTGCTGCAGGTGCCAATAAACCCAACCAAGCGCAAGGTGGGGGCCGGGGGTCAGGCCAGGGCTGGGCACCCCGAGGGTCAGGGCTCAGGGCGCTGCCTCGGGAGGCAAATGGAGCACGGAGCCGCTCCCAGCTTTGCTGCAGTGCCTGTTCCTAGAGCCGTGCCCGCCCGAGCCTCGTGACGCGCTCTCCGTGCCAGAACGAGCTCTGCAGGCTGCTCCCAGCGCCTGTGTCCACTTCCAGAGGCTCCTCAGGAACCTCACAGCTGAGCCTGTACCCACCACCCCTCCAAAAACCTCCAAACTCACCAAAACACCTCATCCAAGAACCAAAACCCCTCGGGCGAGAAGGGAGGGGGCGCAGGGGAGGACAGAGAGGGGTCCAAGGGCGGGCACAGACAGGAGAACCCCGCGCCACTCACTCTCCACGATGGTCTTGCGGCCCGTGCCGTCGTCGTTGATCTGCTGGATGTTGCCGAAGTGGATGTCGCTGTAGAAGATGCGGTTGCTGCCCTTGGAGCCGTAGCGGTAATCGAAGGCCAGGGCGATGACGTTCTTCATGTGCTCCGCGTCCTCGAAGGGCTTGATGGGCGCGTTGAGGTTGTTCTCGTCCGAGAGGTGGATGCTCTTGAGGATGGTGCGCTCCGAGTAGAGCAGGTAACCGTCGTAGTCGCGGCAGCTGACGCCGTCGTCCGCCAGCATCCCGTGGGCGCAGGCGCACGTCCTCTGCCCGCCACCGCGGAACAGGCACAGCTGCTGGCAGCCCCCGTTGTTCTGGGCGCAGACGTTGGTGCCTGGTGGGGACACAGCGGGGATTGGGTGAGGGACCGGGCAGGATGCGCCCACTCGGCCGCTTTCAGCTCTCGGTGCTCCCAGAGGAACAGGCTTGAACTGTGGCGCAACGTGGCTCCAACGGGGGCACGGTAATCCATTCGTTTCCATCCCTGTTCCCCACGCGAGAAGCTGCCCCCCGTGCTCAGACCTACCCTTCTGCCGGGCCCGGTTGAAGACTTTGATGTCCTTGAGCTGCACGCCGATGCCAGTCCGCAGGGACACCGACTCGGTGGCGTTGTCCTTGTTGCCTCTTTTGATGGAGCCGTTGGCGTGAGTCCTGAGGGAGGACGGAGTCACCGAGCGACCAGCACAGGACCCTTCCACACCCTGTCACCAGTTCCCCCCACCCTCCACACAGCCCCCAGCCCTCTGGCACCGCACCGGTCACTCCAGTAGATGTATTCCTCAAACACCGACACCGAGAACATGTCCATGTTGTTGCTGGACAGGACGACCTCCCGGTTCTCGCCCGTCTCCAGGTCGATCCGCTCGATCTTGTCCGTCCGGGCGTCGCACCAGTACAGCTTCCCGTCCTGTGGGGATGAGAGAACACCCGAGCTGGCGTGGGGCAGCACTACAGCACCCTGTGCAACTCTGGCAGGATGTCCTGGGGTTCAGACCACCCTGGACAACCCTCCTGAGACTCCAGAGCCCCCCGGAGGGTGATCACGTCCCCACCAGCAGGACACGGCCACAGGGACCCTTGGGACTGGAACCATCCTCCCAGACTGTACCTCGTAGTCCACGGAAATCCCGTTGGGCCAGCTGATGCTGACGTTGACCAGCACCATCCGCTCGGTCCCGTCCAGGCGCGAGCGCTCGATGCGGGGGTACTGCCCCCACTCCGTCCAGAACAGGTACCTGAGGGGACAGCAGGGATGTCACCGCAGGGGTGTCACCGCAGGGACGTCACCAGGAGCAGCGTCCTGGGGCCCTGTGGCCGTTGGAGTAAAGGACAGACGCCATTCACCCCCACACTGGGGCTCAGTCCAGACCGTGCCCGCTCGCAGACCCAGCACCACATCCCCTGCATCCCCATCGCCCCCCCATCCGAACTCCTCTCCTCTCCCTGGGGCTCTGGCCAAAGCTGGAGCCACCTGGGGAAGCTCCCCTTGGATTTTCTGAGCTGCTGGCATCCACCGGGTCCCAAGGGGCTCCCAGGGAGTTCAGCCCATCACGAAAGGACGGTTAAATGCAGGGTTTGGTGTGGCAGGAGACCTGTGAGTCCTTCCCTGCTGTGTGCACACACAGCTGGGCACTGCGGGGGTCTCACCCTGTGCCCACCCCTCAGGTGACGATGCCCCTCTCTGGGGCGGTGCCTCACCCCTTCTCTGGATGGACCGTGATGGCCCGTGGCTTGTCCAGCCCCTGCGAAATGACCACGTAGCGGAAGGACCCGTTCAGCCTGGCCACCTCGATGACATCAAAGCCCTGGTCCGTCCAGTAGATGTTTCCTACAAGAGGGGACAAGGGGACAGTGAACTCCCACACAAACCCCACTGCTCCCACTGCCCCCTTCCCCAGAGCCCCATCCCACCGGCGATCCAGTCCACGGCGATGCCCTCCACACGGCCAATGCCGTTGGTCACCACGTCCTCACGCCATGTCTGGTCCCGCTTGGCTCGGCTGATGGTGCTCAGGCCCATGTCCACCCAGTAAATGGTATCGTTCTCTGAGAGGGACAAGGAGGCAAGAGCAGGGACGAGTCAGTGACCACCTCTGGCCACTCCAGGATGGTAAAAACCTTCACCCCAGGGCCCCAAAATCCTCCCTGTCCCAGCACTGCCGAGGGGAGGTTCCACGGCAAAGCGCTGCCAGAGGAGGGTCTGGTGATGGCCCCTCACACTCCCTGTCCCCTGTCCTGTTCCCAGCCCCTCATCACCTGCATGGAAGTCGATTCCCACAGCCAGGGAGGTCCCCGACACCGGCACGAGAGCGTCCGACTTGTCATTGGGGTCCAGGGGAATGCCCCGGATCCCCTCGTGTACCGAGTACAGCAGGAAGGAACCAACACCTGCGACACGGACACGGGGACAGTCAGGCACATCCCAAAACCCACAGGCTGACCCTCCACCATGGAAAACCGTGACAGGGGAGGAGCACAGGCCTGGCAGGGCTCTGCAGGCCCAGCACATTTCCCTGGGGGCTGCAACCCCTGGCACAGCCCATTCCAGGGTCCTGCCCTGCTCCGGGGGGGCACAAAGGAGGCCCCTTCCCACCGCCCACCACCCCCACCTCGTGCTGGCAGAGGCCCCGCGGCGCATCTGGGTCAGGGCAGCACTTGTTATTCAGCCCCTGCCCTGACCCAGATGGTGCAGAGCTCTGCCAACGCCTGCCCAGAACCACCCGGAACACTCTGCACACAAACAGCCTTTGAGAGGCCCTGGCAGTGCCCGGGGGGGACGCTGACGAATGCGGTGGGGACGGAGAATTTTGCAGGGCGAGCGCCGTGCCTGGCCCTGCTCCCAGTGTGTCCCACCCCTCCCTGGGGGGTCCCACCTCTCCCTGGGAGGTCCCACTGTGCTGTCCCACTCCCCTCCTCCTGTGACACTCTTGGTGGCCAGGCAGTGCCCCCACACTCACTGGGGACAGCTCATGCAAGGGTCTCGCTGCCACCTGAGCCCACGAACCCTCCAAGCCCCCCGGTTTCCCTCTGGTCCCCAGCGCTCCCACGCAGTGACGTGGGACACAGAGCAGTGGGGAGGGGCCCATGTGCAGCCAGATCGAGCGGTCACCAGCCGGGGTGGCAACAGGCATGGCCGGGGTGGCCGTGGGGTCTCACTGCTCCGAGGGGCGGGAGGGGACAGGGACAGGCACACACCTTCACAGGACTGCTGCCCGCTCTTGAGGCTGTAGCCCGCCGTGCACATGCAGGAGCGGGAGCTCTCCGAGGTGGGGAGGCAGAGCTGGGAGCAGTCCCCGTTGTTTTGGCTGCAGGGGTTGGTCCCGGCTGCGGCAGAGAAAAGGGGGTGAGGGGTTATGGGGGGCCAGGGTGCACCCACCGGGGCTGGGGCAGCCGGGGCAGCACCCACGTGAGGTGTGGGTGCCCTGCACCAGCCAGCACAGACCTGGCACAAGGACCAGGGCCAGGCCTGGGCCAGCTGCCAGGGACGGGGCCACTGCCCAGCCCCGCAGGTCTCCGCCCCAAGACCCCGCACGGACCTTGCTGGATGCTCTCGTCGTACACCTTCATGTGCATCACCAGCGTGGTGCTGTTACGCAGCACCGTCACCTCCGTCCCATCCTTCTTGTTGCAGGTGCCCATCCTCTCAGAGGCCTGGTCAGCCCACCACAGCTTGTCCCCTGCAGGGACAAGGCAGGAGCATGTGGCAGCACTGCCCATCCCCTCCCGCCCCAGCTGAGGTGGGCAGGAGAGCTGGGGAAGGGCCATGAGGAAGGGCAAGGTGTCCCAGGTGTCACCGTTGGCCAGCGCTCACCCATGATGGCCAGGGCGGTGGCCTTGCTCAGCTGGCTCCGCACCGACTCGATCACCTCCAGGTTGCTGCCGTCCAGGTCACACCTGTTGATGGTGCCGTTGCCAGAGCTGATCCAGTACAGTTTGCTCTCGGGGTAGTCGATGGCCAGGCCTGGAAAGGACAGGAGTGTCACCACAGTGGTGGCGTGCAGGGACAGTCACAGAGTGGGAGATGGGATGGGATGGGATGGAGAGAGCGGGCAGCTGAGGTCACGGTGACCCAGCACAGCACAGCTGCCACCCCCTCAAGGAGCCACAGCAGGGACTTGCAGCTCTGCAGGACAGCAAGGCGAGGTGGGGGGTCCCGGGGATGTGGAGGGGTCCGTACCAACAGGTCCCTTCTGGTTGGTGAAGAGCAGCGTGCGGTTGCTGCCGTCCATGTTGGCCACGCTGATGTTGTCCCCATCGGTCCAGTACAGCTTCCTGCAAGGCGAGGGGACAGTGGGTGAGGGGACAATGGGTGAGGGGACATGGTACCAGCACCCCCTATGTGCCCCGTGCCCTGCAGAGCCCCTCATCTGCTCTTGGCACAGCCCCACAGCCCCCTGTCCCCACCCAGGGCGGGTTTGGAGGTGGCCAAAGCCCTGTGTACACCTGGACTGGCACACACTGGAGGGTGCACACTCATCACAGTCCGTTCTCTTCGCACACGCGTGCGAGGACACTGAGCACACCCCCCATCGCCTGTCACACGCCTCCGACACGCTGACACACAGGGACAGCACCTGTTCTGTCCCCACCACACATGTGCCCCGTTACACACACACCCCTGTGCCTGCACACACCTCCCCGTGGGTACCGCGCCCCGTCACTCACCCCCGCAGCGGGTGCACCACCAGGCAGTGGGGCTTGTCCAGCCCCTGGATCACGGCGTTCTTGAAGGAGCCGTCCAGCCGGGCCACGTTGATCTGCTTCTTGTTGGCGTCGTAGCTGGTCCAGAAGAGGTTTCTGGAAACCCAGTCCACGGAGAGGCCGTGAGCGTTGGGCAGGTCTGCAAAGGGAACGGAGACGGGAGCTCGTCAGCTGCGAGGATGGGGTTGGGATGAGGCTCAGAGGAAGAGGAAGGGCCGATCTCACGGAGCTGAAAGCTCCGGAGGGCTGGGGGTCCCAGCCCTGGGGGCGATGGTGCCCCACACCCACCCGCAGAGACCACGGTCTCCACGCCGGTGCCGTTGATGAAGGCTCTCTTGATGGTCTGCGTGCGGACATCTGACCAGTAAATGCGCTGCTCCAGAGCGTCGTAGTCCACCACGGTGACGTTGTCGATGTCAGGCACGGTGAAGGAGATGATGTAGTTGTAGTAGGGGTTGTCGATGTCCACGCCCCGGATCTCCATCTGCCGCGCGTACAGCAGGAACTTCTTAAACTCTGGGAGGAGAAGAAGGGCGGCAGTGGGATCTCGGCTCCGGAGCACCTCCTCATCCCCCCGGCCCCACGGCAGACCCCTACCATAGCAGGTGGTGTTGTCCTTGTCCAGCTTCATCAGGTGGGGGCAGGCACAGGACAAGGTGCGGTTGTAGTTGATGAGGCACAGGTGGGAACACGGCCCTTTGCCCCCGTTGGCTTCGCAGGGGTTGGGAGCTGCAAAGGGGACAGGACTCAGCGACATCCCAGCCCCTGGGGACACCCAGCCACCCCAGACCCTGCCTGTCCCATCACAGAGCTCAGACCAGCACCCTCATCACCTGACGGGGCAAAGGAGCAGCCAAGAGGAGGAGAGCAGCATCCCCCGCTGCTCCAAGTGAGAGCGGGCACAGACCAAGTGCCAGCGTCACCCCCATGGTCCCCCCACGCCGACCCCCCAGCTGCACTCCCCCAGCCTCACCCAGGGGCTGCCGGGAGGGGTGATACACCTGCAGGTCGAAGGGCTGCGTGTTGGTTCTCTGCACCACGGTCACGTTGTGCCCCGTCCATTTGTTGGCCTTGGCCAAGGTGTTGGTGCGCCAGTCGGTCCAGTACACCTCACCCCCGTAGAGGGTGACGGCGAAGGGGTGGGACAGGTACTCGTGTCCCCGCAGCACCTCGATGTGCCCCGTGCCGTCGTACAGGGCGGAGTAGATGGCGTCCGACCTGCAGCCGGCGTGGACAGCGGTGAGGGACACGGGGAGGGGGCACCACAGGGGCTTTAACCCAACAGCAACAACCTAAGGCAGGGTCTAAGCAGCCGTGGGACGGCTGCTGATTTACACCATGGGTCCGCAGAGGAGAAAACCCCGAGCAAGGGCTGGGAGAAACAAACAGACCCCACAGCGCGGAGGCTCCTCGCTCCCAGCCCAGCACAGCACTGGAGTGAGGGGAAGATCCAGACTGGGAGGGACAGAGGGGGGAGGCAGAGAGAGGTGTCATGGCCCTACCTGGCGTCGATCCAGAGGATTCGCTTCTCCAGGTAGTCCACAGTGAGCCCGTTGGGCCACCCCCCCGAGCCCGTCTCCTTGTGGATGGTGCGTCGGCCCGCGCCGCTCATGGAGGCGGCCTCGATGCGGGGCAGGCTGGCGTCCCAGTCCGTCCAGAAGAGGATCCTGCCAGGAGGGACAGTGAGCAAGGACAGGAGCCCCCGGCCTCGTCCTCCCGCCAGACGCCACAAGTGCCACCATCCCCTCCTGCCTCACCCGTAGCGAGGGTCCAGGGCGATGGCGCGGGGGTGCTCGATGTCCCCGGCCAGCAGCGTGGTCCTCATGGTGCCGTCCAGCTTGGCCACCTCGATCTGGTCCAGGTTGCTCTCCACCCAGTAGATGTTGCCGGCGATCCAGTCTACAGCCAGTCCCTCAGGGGTGGCCAGGCCGTACTGGATCACCACCTCGAAGCTGGTCAGAGCTGTGGGGCACAGGGTGAGGGTCAGGGCTGGTGTCCCTTCCCCAGCCCACCCAGCACCGCCACTCCCGTATCCTCAGCAGCTCCACCCAGCTCAGCTGGGGTTGATTTGGGGGGATGTGTCCTCCCCAAACAGGGCCTGAACCACCCCCATCCTTGGTCCAGACCCCAAAGGGCCTGGCCTCCATCCACAGGCCAGACCCCAAAGGGCTCAGCCCCCATCCATGGTCAGACCCCAAAGGGCTCAGGCCCCATCCACGGTCAGACCCCAAAGGGCTCAGCACCCTCTATCTGTGGCCCAGACCCCAAAGGGCTCAGCCCCCATCCATGGTCCAGGCCCTAAAGGGCTCAGCCCCCACCCCGATCCTGGCACTGGGCTCCTGTGGGAGCAGCACTGATGGGGAGGGCTCCTCTCCGTGCCCAGCTGCTGGGCTGCAATTACCAGCAGGGAGGCGCTGGGAATGCTAATTAACTCCTGCATAATGAGAGCAGAGCAGGATCCCTATCAGGGCCGTGGGCTTCAGCTGCCGCTTCACCGCGAGGTGCCACGGAACCCCTGACCCCAGACCCACACTCCTGCCTTCCCCCCAACCAGCCCCCCGCGCCCGGCTCCGCACCCCCGTTCTCCAGCAGCTTCCCCCTGTAGATCTTGTCCTCCACCACGTCGGTCCAGTACAGGGAGCTCTGGTTGAGGTGGAAGTCCAGGGCGATGGTGTTGCGCAGCCCGGGCACCAGGACGCTGTAGTCGCCGCGGTGCAGGTCGATGCGCCGGATCTCGTGGCGGTTGGAGAAGATGATGAACGGCTTGAAGGGGTCTGGGGGACGGGGGACAGGGTCAGAGGGGCAGGGACAAGGCAGGGGCAGTGTACCTGACCCAGCTCCAGCTACTCTGTCAGCACACAGACCCCACCAGCACCCAGCCATGTCCATCAGCACAACCTCCAGCTCCATGAGAGGACAAATCCCGCCCTGAGGCAGCCCCAAAACACACCCAGGCTGTGGCAGCTCTCGCCGTCGGGGTCCAGCATCCAGCCCTCGTAGCAGGAGCACTTGACATTGTACTTGTCCTGCTCGCACTTCTGGCTGCACTTGAGGTGCTTGGCGCAGTAGCTCTGGATCTGGCAGGTCTTGTTGTCACCGCCCAGCTCCATGCCCAGGGGACAGGAGCACACGATGCCCTCGCCAGGCGCCACCGTGCAGTTGTGGCTGCAGCCGCCGTTGTTGAGGGAACACTGGTCTGCGGGGACAGGACACGCTTTGTCACCTCCTTGTCCTGCTCCCGGTCACCCCGCGGCCCCGCGGCCGGCCCCGCGCTCACCGCAGAGCTCGCCCTCGTCGGAGCCGTCGCCGCAGTCGTCGGAGCCGTCGCAGAGCTTCTCGGGGGGCAGGCAGATGGAGGTGTTGTTGGCGCAGGTGTGCGAGGGGGGTTTGCACACCAGGGACTCGCAGTTCTCCTCGTCGGAGTTGTCCTCGCAGTCGCTGTCCCCGTCACACACCCAGGCCTTGCTGATGCAGCGGGCTGGCAGGGAGGGGACACAGCAGAACCAGAAGGGACGTTATTCCAGATATTTCCAGGCGTTATTCCAGGCATTTCCAGATGTTATCCCAGGCACAGGGGGCGTGGGGGTGTTTAAGTAGCTCAGGGCTCCCCAAAAGCTGAACCTGAGCTGGTCCAGGTGGGACAGGTCAGGGAGGGCCGGGGAAGGCACAGGGGGGCTCTGGGGGCTCAGAGGGTCAGTCCCAGAGCTGGTGTCCCTCCACGGTTGTCCCCAACCCACCAAAGTGTGTCCCAGCCCCTTCCTCAGAGAAGGGGAGAAGGGATCTGAGGATGGCACCATCCATCAAGATCACGGTTCGTGGATTGGCCGTTTGTGTTTCCCCATTATCCCGGCACGGAGAAGGACAGTGCAGCTCCCCCAGGTGGGTTCCCCTGCCCTCTGCCCTCACCCGAGTCCTTGCAGCCGAATTTGACGTTGGGGTCGCAGACGTGGGTGACGCCCTCGCAGTTCTTCTCGTCGCTGGAGTCCATGCAGTCCGTGTCACCGTCACAGCGCCAGCGCATGGGGATGCACAGCCCGTCCAGCCGGCACTGGAACTCGTCCGTGTGGCAGCCCCCGGGTGGGCGCGTGGCTGCGGGGAGGGCACTGCTCACTGCCTGCATCCCACGGAGCCGGGGGGCTCAGGGACTGCGGGGACCAGGCACTCAGCCAGCAGGGAGAGAGCTGGGGGGCTCAGGAATTGGGGGTACCAGGCACTCAGCCAGCAGGGAAAGAGCTGGGGGGCTGCAGGACTGGGGGGACCAGGCACTCAGCCAGCAGGGAAAGAGCTGGGGGGCTCCACGACTGGGGGGACCAGGCACTCAGCTAGCAAGGTGAGAGCTGGGGGGCTCCAGGACTGGGGGACCAGGCACTCAGCCAGCAGGGAAAGAGCTGGGGGGCTCAGGAATTGGGGGTACCAGGCACTCAGCCAGCAGGGAAAGAGCTGGGGGGCTCCAGGACTGGGGTACCAGGCACTCAGCCAGCAAGGTGAGAGCCGGGGGGCTCTGGGACTGGGGGAGACCAAGCGCTCAGCCAGTGGGGAGAGAGTTGGGGGCACCCAGAGGCACAGGAGGGGATCCGGGCACTGAGCGTGGGCTGAGGAGGCCGCAGAATTCCGTGCCTGGAAGCGAAGCAGCTCTGCTCGGGGCAGGGCCCTGCTCAGGGCAGGGTTTGGCTCTCGGGGCAATGCCCGTAGTTGGGGTCCCTCCTGCAGGCCGGGGCTCACCTTGGTTGGTGCAGTTGGCGTGGGTCTCGTCGCTGTAGTCGCCGCAGTCGTTGTCGCCGTCGCAGGTCCAGTGCACGGGGATGCAGCGCCCGCTGTTGCACTTGAACTGGTTGCTGGAGCAGGAGTGGCTGCAGCCGGCCTCGTCGCTGTTGTCCCCGCAGTCGTTGTCTGGAGACGGAAGGGGGGCGGGCAGGGGGTCAGCAAGCGCCCGGACAGGACGGGACTGGCAGGAGGGAGGACAGCAGAGACCCCTCGCCGGGGGAAGCGGGGAACGACGGGGACCAGACAGACCCCGCCGGCAGAGGGGACGTGGGGTGACAGCAGCCCCTCAGCGCTGGCGGAAGGACCCCCGCCATGGGCTGGAGACCCCCAGCCCTCCCGCCCCCCTCTTGCCACAGCACCAGCAGCGCACAGAGAAAATGAAACACAGAAACTGCATAGATCAACCATGAACCTGGGGGGCCGCGGGCGCCCGGCGCCACGGGGGCTCCACTGTGGGGGACGGGCGCTCCTTTGGGGGTGCACCCATGGGGAAGGGGCTGGGGTGGCCAACTGGGGGGTCAGATTGACTGGAGGAAACCCCCCGAGCCCGCTGTGGGCTGGGAGAGGTTTGGTCTGAGGGGACCTGGACACTGGCAATGCTGCCCCTCCGCCTGCCCGGCACGGGGGCCTGGCCTGGGGACCGGCACAGGGGTTCGCTGGGGATGCCCTGGCCTGGGGACCGTCACAGGGCTCCACCGGGAATGTCCTGGCCTGGGGACCAGCACAGGGCTCCACTGGGAATGTCCTGGCCTGGGAACTGTCACAGGGCTCCACCGGGAATGTCCTGGCCTGGGGACCGGCACAGGGCTCCATCAGGGATCCCCACCTGAGACTGGTCAGGGGGATTTGTCCTCTGGTGCCGCAGGATGGGCACGAGGATGATGGCACTGATGGGGACAGTGGCACTGATGGTAACAATGGCACTGATGGGGACAATGGCACTGATGAGGACGATGGCACTATGAGGACGGTGGCACTGATGGGGACAATGGCACTGATGAGGATGATGGCACTGATGGGGATGATGGCACTCTGGGGATGGTGGACGATGGCACTGCCAGCTGCCACGTGGCCTCGCCAGCAGTTCGGCTCCTGCACCTGCAGCCCGTAACCGCTCCAGGCTCCCTCCAAGAGGAGCTTCCCAGGTGGCCCTGTCGGTGAGCTGGGAGGGACAGCGGCTCTCGGGGAGGGACAGCGGCTCCCTGACACTGGCACATCCCTCCTGCTGCTGGGGAGCTGGGGGACATTGCCTGAGGCACAGGGATATGGCCGGAGAGGATGGGGACATCTCCAGAGGCACCAGGGGACACTGCTGGGGAGCTGGGGGACATTGCCTGAGGCACAGGGATATGGCTGGAGAGGATGGGGACATCGCCAGAGGCACCAGGGGACACTGCTGGAGAGCTGGTGGACATCACCAGAGGCACATGGCCATGGCTGGAGAGCTGGGGGACATTGCTGGAAGCACAGGGCCATGCCTGGAGAGGACAGGGACATCACCAGAGGCACCAGGGACATTGCCAGAGAGGCCAGGGACATTGCCAGAGAGGACGGGGGCATTGCCTGAGGCACAGGGGACACTACTGGAGGCACAGGGCCATGGCTGGAGGCACAGGGGACATTGCCTGAGGCACAGGGACACTGCTGGAGGCACAGGGGACATTGCCAGAGAGGACGGGGGCATTGCCAGAGGCACAGGGACACTGCTGGAGGCACAGGGCCATGGCTGGAGGCACAGGGGACATTGCCAGAGGCCAGGGGCATTGCCAGTGTCCGGAGCAGCAGCCCCCGGGGCTCGCAGCCCCCTGCAGGGGACAGGTCTGGGGGCTCGGGGGCCAGGTGGGGGTCTGGTGCATGTTGATCTATGCACTAACCGGTAGGCTTTGGACAGTTCTTTTCGTCAGAGCCATCCCCACAATCTTTTTCTGAAACACAGAACCACCAGACAGGAGCGTGGGCACGGTGACAAACACAACACGCCACGGTGACAAACACGGCACACGCACGGCAGGCGGCACAGAGACACCAGGACACGGACACAGACACGGACACGGACACGGACACACACAGAGGCACCGGGCAGCCCGGGAGGCGAGACCAGAGCAGCGGAGGGCGCTTGGGGAGCGGGGGGCAGCTGGAATGGGGGGACCCTCGTGGTGCTGCAGCTCCTGCCCCGGGCGCCTGGCAAGGCTCAGGGCTGCACGAGGGGCTCCACGCCACGGCCCGGCTGCCGCAGCGGGGGATCCCGGGAGATGGGACCATCCCTCAGCAGGGCCAGCTCTTCCAAGGGAGCTCAGGGACACTCCAGGGACAGTCCTGCACCCACAGCTCGGCTCAGCCAGGCACCAGCGTCTCGCCTGCTCTGAAGCCACTAATTATTCCTAACAAGGCAGAGTGGCTCAAAGACCAAAATAAACTTGTGGGAAGGAAAGCAACCTTGGGGCAAACCCTGTGTCCCAGTCCTGGTCCTGGAATGATCCCAGGGCAGATGGGAGCTGGCTGGGAGAGCTCTCCTGCATTCCCCAGGGCTGCGGGACCTGGCTCAGCCCCACCAGCAGCTCCGGCCATGTCACGCTTGGTTCCAGCACCAGGACAGAGTTTTGGAAACCTTGCAAAGGACGCCAAGGTCTGGAACAATCCCTGCCAGGTTATTCCTGCAGCACTCCCTGCCCCAGCATGGGAAATACGGGGCTGGGGGCTGCAGGATGGGCTCGGCTTTGGCTCTCGCCCGCTCCCCCTGGGACCTGGGCTCTGCCTTGCAGCACACGCTGAGAACTGGCCCTTGCCAAAACGGGGTCCCTGCCAGGCTGCACCCCTGCCTCGGGTCTCGCCGTCCCCTCGGCAGCACCGCGGGGCCGGGCCCTCACCGTTGTCGCAGCGCCAGTTGATGTTGATGCAGCGCCCGTTGTTGCAGGTGAACTGCGTCAGGGGGAAGCAGGTCGGGTAGGCTGCGGAGGAGGCAGAGGCACCGTCAGCATGGGGGACACCTCAGGTGCACCCCAATCCGCACAGCCCCGTGGAGCCCCCAGTGCCCCCAGTTCCCCCAGTGCTCCCAGTGCTCCCAGTCCCAGCTCACCACACGAGGCGGACTCGTCAGAGCGGTCCCCGCAGTCATCGTCCAGGTCACACGTCCAGGAGATGGGGATGCAGCGGCCGCTGGCGCAGGAGAACTGGTTGGGGGAGCAGGTCCGGGCTGGCCAGGAGGGACAGAGGGAGTGTTAATGGCACCTTGCTGTGCCAGGGGAAGGTGGGGAACACCCTGCCAGGCCCAGGGGCGAAGCCAAGGTGAGAACAGCCACATACGAGACCCCAAAACCTCAGCCACAACTCCCTGAGCACGGGGCAGGGTCCTCACCTGAGCAGGTGGAGTTGGACTCGTCCTCGTTGTTCCCGCAGTCGTTGTCGCCATCGCAGAGCCAGCGGTTGGGGATGCAGCGGTTGTTCTTGCACTTGAAGCGGTCCGAAGGGCAGGTGTGCTGGTCTGTGGGGGGAAAAAACGCTCAGGAGCTGCTCTTCATCCCACCCCATCCTTCCTTCGTGTCCAACAGACAGAAAAACTGGGACAGGAAAGGGCTGGAGCCTCAAACTCGGGGTCAGAATCTCAGTCAACATTTTCCTCCTATACCCACTCCTCTCCTCAAGCTGGGGAGGGGACAGAGGGGTCCAACAAAGAGAAAAACTGGGACAGAAAAGGGCTGGAGCCTCAAACTTGGGGTCAGAATCTCAGTCAACATTTTCCTCCTATACCCACTCCTCTCCTCAAGCTGGGGAGGGGACAGAGGGGTCCTGACCCTGCCCCAACCACTGCCCCCCACATCTGGGGGAGCCTCAGCCCCGATCCCCCCACGCGGGAGGGGTCACGCACGGCAGAGCTCGGGCGCCTCGTCGCTGTTGTCCAGGCAGTCGTTGTCCCCGTCGCACTTCCAGCGCTCCTGGATGCAGCGGTTGTTCTTGCAGGCGAACTCGCCGGGCTGGCACTGCGGCGGCGGGATGTACGACGGGTTGGCTGCCGAGGGGAAAGTTTGGGTGGGATTTTGAGCAGGTGACCAAGCGTGGCTTCCCCTGGGGAAAAGGGGTCCCCACGAAGGCCCCAGGGCTGCCTACCCTGGCAGGTGACAGAGTCCGGCCCCAGGAGCTGGTCCTCGGCACAGGCGCACTGGCGGCCCCGGGGGGTGGCCAGGCACAGGCTGCTGCAGCCCCCGTTGTTGACGCGGCATTTGTTGGAGCCCACTGCGGAGGAAAAGGGGTGAGGAGGTGGCACCTCAGTGCCCAGGAACCCCTGGGCTCCCCCAATAGGAGCCAAAGCCAGCTGGAGACCCCACGGGAGGCCACAGGGACCCCTCAGGGGACAGCGAGCCTGGTGGAATTAGGGTGGGAAAAAGAGGGAAGACTGGAAGGGCAGGGCATGAGCAACAGGAAAGCAAATCAAGGAGCACGGGGATGGTGAAAAGGAAGCAAAACGAGGTGCAGGGCTGCTTAGGCAGCTCAGCCTCAACCCCCAGCCCCATCCCTCCTCCCCCAGCCCCATCCCTCCTCTGCCGGCCCCCCTTGCCCTCGCACCTTGCTGCTGCTGCGCGTCGTACATGCGGATCTCGAAGATGGGCGGGCGCTCGTTGCGCAGCAGACTCACGGCCTTGGAGGTCTGGTCCAGCCGGTAGATGCTGCCGCTGCGGTACTCAGTCCAGAAGAGGAAGTTGCTGTAGTGGCACAGCCCGAAGGCGTGGTTCAGCTCCGGGCCCTCGTACACGATCTGCGGGTGCGGGGAGGCTCCGTTAGCTGGGATGGGCACTCAGGGACGGGGACAGGGACAGGGATGGGGTCAGGGACAGGGACGGGGGGATGGACCTCCAGAGGAGAGAGGCAGAAGCTTGGCTGCCCCAGCACTGAGGGTGATCAGTGTCCCACGGGACCCCACTCGCCTTCCGCTCGGTGCCGTTGAGGTAAACCATCTCGATGCGGTCGTAGAAAGCATCCACCCAGTACAGGATCTTGGCTGGGATGTCCAGGCTCAGCCCGTTGGGCCACAGGACGGTCTTGGAGGTGATGAAGATGTTGCGGTTGGAACCGTCCATCCAGGCCCTCTCGATCTTGCCCCTCTTGCTGTCCTTGGGATCCTCCTCCCAGTCCGTCCAGTACATCCACCTGCCACGGACACTAAGCTGAGCCCTGGCCTCGCCACCACAGCTCGTGACAAGAGCCAACCACATCCCCGTGGCCTCGCCAGCCAGCCCTGCCCACCCGGGCACCCGCACCCGTTCAGGGGGTCCACCACGATGGCGCGGGGGTGCGTCATCTTCCCCTCGATCAGCGTCTTGCGCGTCTGCGCGGCCTTTTCCAGCCGCGCCACGCTGATGGTCTTCTTGGGGCCGTCGTCCGTCCAGTACAGGTTGTTCCCCATCCAGTCCACGGCGATCCCTTCCACGTTGTGGATGCCTTGGGGGAAAAGCGGAGGGGGTTCGTCACCAGCCGGGAGGAGTGAGAGCAACAGCCCCGTGTGATTCACGGTGCCCGATCTCGACCCAAACCCATCGGGGTGACGGGCACAGGCCGGGCCCCTCGGCCACGCACCGTCCTTCAGGATGGTCTCCCGCTCCGTGCCGTCGATCTTCTGGCGCCCGATGAGGTAGCTGGTGGTGTCGGCGAAGTAGATGAAGCCGGTCTCGGCATGGAAGTCCAGGGCCCGGGGGTTCATGAGGTTCTCGATGGGGATCATGTGCTCGTCCGGCACCTTGGCGCCCATGTCCATCCCGCGGATGATGCCGGGGCGTCCCTTCCCGTACACCAGGAACAGCTCATGCTCGGGCTCTGCAAAGAGACAGGGACAGCCATGACCACCAGCTGGGCCAGGGCGGTGCCACGGGGGTGGCACTGGGGCTGTTGTGGGGTCACAGCTCATGCTCAGGTTCTGTGGACAGACAGGGACAGCCATGGCCACCAGCCGGGCCAGGGCAGTGACACAGGAGTGGCACTGGGGCTGTTGTGGGGTCACAGCTCGTGCTCGGGCTCTGTGGAGAGACAGGGACAGCCATGGCCACCAGCCGGGCCAGGGTGGTGCCACGGGGGTGGCACTGGGGCTGTTGTGGGGTCACAGCAGCGAGCAGCCCCTGCAGAGAACGCAGAGCCCGTGGCTCCAGCCCCTCGCCCCCCTGTTCCCACAGGAAGACCAGCACTCACTTTTGCAGGATTTCCCGTCGCTGCCCAGGCTGAAGCCGGAGCGGCAGCGGCAGGTCCGGCTCTTGTGGCTGTTCCCCAGCAGGCAGATGTCCGAGCAGCCTCCCGGCTTCCCAAACTGATCGGGCTCGCAGGCGTGGCTCCGCACTGCAACACAGAGCGCGGCTGCAGCGGCCGGGGCCACCGGAGCGACACAGGGAGCCCAGGGGGACAGGGACACCATGGGGCTGCCACCGCAGGGATGTGGGGATGCTCTCATGGCTCCTCCCGGGGCTTTGGGGGGCTCATTCCTCCCGGGAGCCGGTCAGGGAAGGGCTGAGAGCTGCACAGGACAGCACAGAGATGGGAAAGGATTTTCCCATGGGATGGATCCCTGGGGAGAAGCCACCATGTCCCAGCACAGCCACAGGGCCACGCTGCCCCACCCGGACAAGCCCCGGGGCGGGGACAGCCAGCACCACCGGAGAGCCCCTTAATCACAGCTCCTTCCCCGCTCGGAAATCTCCTGATTAATTTTATATTCTGGAAAATGCCGAGCGGGCTGCAGACGCTAAGAGGATTTTAAAGGAGTAAATTGATTAAATGCAGGAAGGTGCCGGGGGTGGAGCGGGCAGGCGGGGATGGGTGTAGGGAGGGGTCGGAGCAGCACCGGGGCCTTTCAGCTCCCTGGAAATCCCCTGGTGCTCGGGAGCACGGGGTGAGCGTGTGCTGGCAGCAGGGACAGAGAGTAAGTGGGACCATTAATATTTTAAGATGCCACATCTGCTTGCACATCTCTGCACTCTCCATGATCCATCAATCACGCAGCGCAGCTCTCACAGGGGGAGACACAGCAAAAGCAGGAAAGGGGGGCACCCCAGGGTGTTCAGCAGCCCCCAGTGGCCTGGGGAGCAGGAATCCCAGAATCCTTGAGGTTGGAAAAGACCTCCAAGATCACTGAGTCCAAACTCTGACCAATCCCCACCTTGTCAACCCGACCAGAGCACTGAGTGCCACGTCCGGTCATTCCTTGGACACCCCTGGGGATGGGGACTCCACCACCTCCCAATGCCTGACCACCCTTTCCATGGCAAAATTCTTCCTGAAATCCCCCCTGAGCCCCTATCTAAGGAACCAGGGAGCTGTTTCTCCCAGGTCAGCGTCCCACCTGTGGGCTGGCGCCGCTGGTGGTAGATGTGCAGCGCTCCGCCCTTGTCCACCCGCGTCACCACCTGGTACTCGGTGCTGTTGAAGCGGTTGACGCGGATGACGCTGGTTTTCTGCTGGGCGTTGGCGTTGTCGGAGTTGGTGGCGTACAGGTAGTTCTCGAACACGGTCAGCCCGTACAGGTGCTCGATCTGGAAGGCACCGGGTGGGCGTCCACGAGGATTTAGGAGCTGTGAGAGCCACGCTCTGAGACGCGCAAAACCCCTGATCCCACCCAACGGCTCTTGGCCATCACCGGCCACCAGTGTGGCCTCGTCCATCAACGGCACAAGGTCATCCTCAGGACCACGCTCAGTGCCCAGCAAGTTCTTTGCTGGCCCAGTAAATCCAAACTGCAGAGCAGTGGCACCCAGGACACCAAGCTTGGCCACCAACCCTCTCCCCGAGCCCAACCTCCCCTGGACGCACTCACCAGGATGCCCTGGATGATGGTGTGCCTGTTCTTGCCCTCGTAGTCCACCACCTCGATGTAGTCCAGGTAGGCGTCGGCCCAGTACACCAGGCGGTTCACCAGGTCCAGGGTGATGCCGTGCGGGAAGACGATCTTGCTGTCCACCAGCTTGGTGCGGTTCTGCCCGTCCATGTCGCAGCGCTCCACCTTGGGGATCTGCCCGTAGTCGGTGAAGAACACCTTGCTGTGAGAGAAGAGCAGGGCAGGGAGCTCAGAGCCGGGAGGGAACTTTCACCCCTGGGAGAGGCAGGATATGGATGTGGATCCCCACAGCGATGGCCGGGGTCCAGCACAGAGCTCCTGGGAGCTTCGGTGGTGTTGGTGTCACTGGAGGAGACCCCCACACACACACGTGGGGTTGTACAGGTTCAAACACAGCCTGAGGATGCTGCCTGTGCATCCGAGAGCTGACAGCTCCCGGCACAGCGCTTCCCAACGCAGCCCAGCAGAGCCAGGGACCAGCACCGCCACCACAGAGCCCAGGGGACTTAACTCAGCCACCTGCGGGGCTTGTCTGCACCAGCCCTGCTCGAGCCTGGAGTCCCTCTCCAGGATCCTCTGCGATATTTGTTTGTTTATATGAAATACTCCCGATTTTCTGCTCAATAGCGCCAGTTTTTTCCACCCGAGCCAGCAGGGAAGTGCCCATCAGGAAGGCAGCTGGTGAGGGGGGAGTTTTGCTCTTTGCTGGTTACTCTGCTCTGCCCACCGTGGCCTCGGCCACACCAGGTCCCAGCTCCCGGGGCCTGGCAGCTGCCGTGTGTGCCCTGAGCTGCTCCGGTGATTCAGCGTCCTGGCATCCCCATTGTCGGGATTGGGCAGGAGGCAGCGGCTGGACCCACGGGCGCGAGGGAGCTGCTCTGGCCGTGCTGGGGCAAAGCTGTGACCGCGCCGTGTGGCACCAGCTGGACGCAGCTGCTCCTCCCGAGCTGGGCCAGCTGTGTCCCGCAGGACTGACCCCGCAGAGCTGCTGGGTAGGAAGGGTCCTGCAGAGAAGGCTCACAGAGGTGCAGGAAACCCCCCACCCCAGAGGGACAGGCCACCCTTGCCAGCTGTCCCCAAGGGCAGTGAATTCCTGGACTCACCCCATGGCCGGGTCCAGCGCGATTCCCTTGGGGTTGTACAGCTCCAGGTCCAGCAGCGTGACGCAGGTGTCCCCGTTCTTGTTGCAGACGAAGATCCTGTCATCGATGTCATCCACGAAGTAGAAGTTGCCCGTGAGCCAGTCGATGGCCATCTGCTCCACGTCTGGGCCGGGAGAGAGAGGGAGCGGGGTGAGGTGGGGAGGCAGGGAACCGGGAGCCCCCCGGAGTCACAAACACCAACGCAGCCGAGGAACGAGGGAGCCATGAGGGCAGCGGGGCCTGCACGGTGCCAGGGATGTGCCCTGGCCACCCCACCTGGAGCCACAGGGCACCCACGGCACCCACAGCACCCACAGCAGCCATGGCACCCACGGCAGCCCATCCTCTGCTCCCCAGGGAGATGGGACCTGCTGTCCCCAGACAAGCCAGGGACATCACACACAACCGAGAGAGCATCTCGCAGAAACACTGGGAATTCATCCCACAGGAACACTGGGAATTCATCCTGCAGGAACACCGGGAATTCATCCCACAGGAACACCGGGAATTCATCCTGCAGGAACACTGGGAATTCATCCCACAGAAACACTGGGAATTCATCCCGCAGGAACACTGGGAATTCATCCCGCAGGAACACCGGGAATTCATCCCGCAGGAACACCGGGAGAGCAGGGGGAAGCTCTGCAAGGTGGGCGCTGGAGGAGGGACAGGGCAGCAGGGAAGGGGCTCCAACAGCGGCACCGGGACGGGACACGTGGCACCGGGGCAACCGTGGGCAGATCCCGCTGGGCGAGGTGGGAGCAGAGCTAATCCGGAGCCGCAGGGCCACCCCGGGGCCCGGAGCAGGTGAGAGACAGCACCTGGCACGCAGCGTGTGAGTGTTTAATTAAAGCAGTGAAAGCCTCTTAAATCGGATCAACCCAGCGCACCCGAATTCCTGCCTCGCCGCCGGGTCAGTGCCCAGCGCTGCTCAGCCCCTCCTGCACCCGCCGGGCCAGAGGCCACCCTGAGGCGCTGCAGCTCCCTGAGATTCCCAGAGCTCTGGAGCGCCGTCCTTGGGATCAGAGCCCCCCGAGACCCCACGCTCCCAACACTGCAGCACCACAGCCAGCACGGACAAGGACAGGGGCACGGCAGCCCCCGTCAGAGGGACCCAGAGGTCAGAGGGACCCAGAGAGCTCTTGGGGAAGGAGCAGGGATGGGGCACAGCAGCCCCCTGGCCCCCAAGGTCAGAGGGACCTGGACAAGCCTTGGAGAAACAGGGATGGAGCACAGCCACTCCCCAGCCCCATCATCCTGAGGCCAGTGAGACCCAGAGGGCCCCAGAGGAGCAGGGACAGGGGCACAGGAGGCCCCCAGTCCTATCATCCTGAGGTCAGAGGAGCCTTGGAGGAGCAGGGATGGGGCACAGCAGCGGCTCAGCCCCAGAATCCTGAGGTCAGCAGGACCCAGACAGCCCCAGAGGAGCAGGAACAGGGCACAGCAGCCCCCCAGCCCCTGCACCCCAAGGCCACTGAGACCCAGACGGCCCCGGTGGAGCAGGGCCAGACACCACTGAATTATTAACCAAGGCAGGAGCTCAGCAGGGAAAACATGAATCAAGCCAGGAGGTTTTGCAATGTCCCCCAACCCCCCCTGCTCCCGGGGTTCGCCCCGGCGTCCATCCGCACTGCCGGGCTGGGACGAGGCCACGGGATGAGCACGTGGAGAGTTTGGGGTGCACAAACCCCAATCCCTGAGTTATCCAGGTCAGCTCGCTCAGCCCCGCGTGTCCCGGCCGTGGCCCTGGGGACAGGGATGGGGACAGGGATGGGGACAGGGATGGGGACGTGCAGCCGGCCGTGATGCCGACAGTGACCCCCCTCCGGAAGGGTGAGGCCGCGGCGCCCGCAGCCACCACCCGGCGTGAGGCAGCTCGTAAAAACAAGTGAAAACAGCCCGAGCCAAGGAATGAGCATCAACCCCACACCGAGGCCGGTGCGGGGCTCCCGTCACACTGCCCAGCGTGCCGGGGCTGGCACAGGGCTCTGGGGGCTCCTGCTCCAGCCAGGGCCCCCCCTCCTGGGGGGCAGATTTTTGTGGTGAGCAAAAACCACTTAAAAGTGCGCCCTGGGGTGAGAAGGGCCACGCTCTGCCCTCGAGACGGGGCTGTCGGAGTCCTGCTGTCACAACCATCACCCACCGCCCTCCCCTGCTCCCCCCTCAGCATCCCCAAACCCACCCTGTGACGTGGGGAGGGGGCGGCAGGGCCCTGCCGGGGCGAGAAACGCTTTAGCAAAGGGATGTGCAAGAATTCCCCAAAAAAAGCAGGTCTTGGCTGGCGCCTGCGTGGCTGAGTCAGAGTCACAGGACCGGGGGAGCGATCCAAGCAGGGGCGGATGGGGAGCGTTGGCGGGACGGCTCCGGGGCCCTCGCCCCCCACCCACGGCTGCAGACCCCCGGGTTTTCTTCCTCGAGGGGGTCCGACCATCTCTGTCCCATCGCCAGCGCCTTTCCCGTCACTCTCTGGTCGCATCCCTCCGAGCCGGAGCTGAGCCCGGCCCATCCGATGGGGAACGTTCACCAACACCCGAAGAAAAAGGGAAAACGGCCAAAACAAGCCCCAGACCTCCAGCCCCACGCTCCCCTCACACCCATCCTGTCACAGCTCCGGGGGAGCAGAGGGTCCTGGCCCAGCCGGGGGTCTCCGGACGGGCCTCATCTCCAAGCAGGGCAGCACGGGGCCGAGGGGCTGGGGGTGACGCAAGCACTTGCTCCTCTCCCCGGCTGTATTTTCGCAGCTGGAAAGCATTACCCTCCTCAAAGGCTTTTGTTTTCCAGCTTTGCTCCTTCTCTCCCTGCTCTCACCACCCTCCCCTCTCTCCTTCGCAGGAATCACTTTTTATTTTTTTATTATTATCATTGTTATTACTATCATCACCACCACCATTGTTATTTTCACCATCGTTATTATTGTTGTTGTTATTATTATTATTAGGATTATTATTATTATTATTTTCAGCCCTTTCTTGTAGCCTCAGCTAAACCTGGATTTCCTCTTGAACTTTTGGTGGGAAGCTAATTTAGAAAATGTCTATTTTTAACCCCTGGCGCTGGCCTGCAGAAACCTTACCCCCCCTCCTTCCCAGTCTTGGGAGAGCGGAGGAGTGGGGGGCACAGAGTCTCCCCCCGCGTCCCCCCACCCACAATGACGGTGTCACAGCCACCCGTGGCCACGGAAACACACCCTGGACCCATCTGCGGGGACCAGCAGGGACACAGCTGTCCCCTAGAGGGGTCCTACCCGACCTCCACGTGGGAATTCAGGGGGCAGAGACCCCCCACCCCAGCCCCGCAGCCCCCCGCGGGTGCCTCTCCCCACCAATTCCCATCCTGGAATCCATCCTCCTCCTTGCTCAACCTCGGCGGGGCGTTGCGGCCGATTGCGACACGTCGCCGAGCTCATTTCCCAAGATTTATTTATTTGAGAGCGTTTTGGGAGGGAGTTGGAGGGGGCAGAGAGCGGCGAACGTCGGCGTTCCAAGGCTCTTCCTGGGAGAGGCAGCCAAGCAGCCCCGCGGGGATGGGGTCCACGCTGGCAGCCCCGCTCGGGGAGAGGGGAGGTGGCCTTGCTGGCCAGGAGAGAGGACAGAGGATACAGAGGATGAGGGAGCAGCGAGAGCTTCATCGAAATTGCTCAACACGGGCGGGCTGGCAACTTCAGCAAACCCCAAAACCCACCGGCACAGATGTTTCCTGGTTTCACACCCACCACGGCCCCAGCGATCCCAACCGAGCTCTTCCTGAGGTCCCAGCCGCAAGATCCTGTGTGTCACCCCTGTGCCGGGATTTTCCCTTTTCACTGAATCCCGGAATGGTTTGAGTCAAAAGGGATCTTAAAGATCATCCAGTGCCATCCCTGCCATGAGCAGGGACACGTCCCACCAGCCCAGGGTGCTCCCAGCCCTGTCCAGCCTGACCTTGGACACTTCCAGGGATCCAGGGGCAGCCCCAGCTTCTCTGGGCACCCTGTGCCAGGGCCTCATCACCCTCCAGGGAGGAATTTCATCCCAAAATCCCACCGAACCCTGCGCTGTGTCAGTGGGAAGCCATTCCCTGTGTCCTGTCCCTCCATCCCTTGTCCCCAGTCCCTCTCCAGCTCTCCTGGAACCTCTTTAGGTCCTGGAAGGGGCTCTGAGCTCTCCCTGGATCCTTCTCCTCTCCAGGGGAACATTCCCAGCTCTCCCAGCCCGGCTCCATGGTAGAGCTGCTCCAACCCTCGGAGCTGCTCCGTGACCTCCTCTGTCCACGTCCCTCTCCTGCCGGGATCCCAGAGCTCCAGGTGGGACCGTCCCACTCCAAGAACTCCTTGACTCAAGTGGGTCCCCGACCCCGCATTTCCCTCTGGAGCTGCAGCCCGAGCTTCTCCCTCCCTTCAGCCCGAGCCCCCCGATTTACCCCGCTGCCGGCGAGGCGCTGCAGGGCTGTGGGTTTTTTGGGGAAGGAGCTTTGCTGACCCAGCACATAACTTTGCTCGGCATGAATCAGTTGCTGCGCAGTCTGCAAACACATCAATTGTGGCCTGACGGGAGGAGGAAGGAAACACACAATCTTCCCTCAGATTACACCAGGGATTTCGACAGTCCCCGGGCAGCTGCGAGGGGGACGCAGCCACCCAGCAGCACGTCCAGGCTCCTGCACAGCTGAGCAAGGAAGGGGAGAAGCCCCCCACAGCCACAGAGGTCCCACAAACTCAGGAACCAGCACAGCAAAAAATTCCCTGAATTCCAGAATCCCTGAGGTTGCAAAAACCCTCCAGGATCACCGAGTCCAAGCTGTGACCGATCCCCACCAGAGCCCTGAGTGTCACATCCAGTCCTTCCTCAGACACCTCCAGGGATGGGCACTCCAGCCCCTTCCAGTGCCTGCCCACCCTTTCCATGGAGAAATTCCGCCTGGAATGTGTGGATGTGGCACTTGGGGACACGTTTCAGTGCTGAGTTAATGGTTGGACTCGGGGGTCTCAGAGGGCTTTTCCAACCTTAATAATTCCATAAGTCTGGGGGAAACTGCACTTCCCCTCAAGGGAGCAGGACAGGGGTGGTGGCCAGGAGAGGTCCCAGCTCTGCTCGAAGCAGCTGGAGACATCGCCAGGACCCGACACCAAATCCTGGTTCCCGTTCTGCTGAGGAGCATTTTCCCCCTTGCCCCAGCACATGGGATGGAGAACAGAGATGGATCGACCCCCACTGCCAAAAATAAGAAAAATAAAGAAATAAAGAATAACTAAAGCATATTTCTGTCCAAAAATGCTCATCTACAGCAACAGGCAGTTCTTGCTTCCCCACGACGGAGCAGCCCTGACCCCTGAGCGCCTCAGGAGGCCCCGTGGGGTCTGTGGTCCGAGCGACACCACACCAGAGCTGCCCATCCGACGGAAATTCCCTGCTCCCGGTATAACCCACCCGTGGGGTGAGGAGGGGCCAGGGCCAACTCGCCACCCAGCGAGACGCCCGGGCGGCCGCCCCACGAGCCCCCCGGCACCGCCGGCACGCGGCCTCGGCGGAAAAACAGCTTGGAAAAGTTGCCGAATGTTTCGGCTCAGAAACGCCGGCGGCGCAGGAACGGAGGCTCGTCAGGAATGCGGTCCCCAGGGCCGCTCAAATACATCGGTTTCCTACTTTCCTTTTTATAGGGAATGATCCGTTTGATACATTTACATAATACCATAATCTGGAGGAATTTCTGTCTCTTCCCTCCACAGACATCCTCTCCCCGGGAGAACAAGACCGTCTCTGTGACGGCACCGCGCTCCGTGGATAAACACTGCTCCTGGGGACAATTTTCCTTAATTAGAAGTGTGTTAACAGGACGGGCACAAAGACAAACTCCCGCCCCAAAGGGCGCCGGACGGCCGGACAGACACCCCGTGCCCCTGAGGGTCCAGCACGGCCCCCCTGCTCCCAGGAACAGCCAACTCCTTGTGTCCCAGCCGGGCAGGAGGGGACGGCGGAGGGGACGGCCACCGCCACACACGGCCACCGCCGTCACGTCAGCCTCGTTCCCTCAGCAAACCAGGCTCAAAAATAAATAAATTCACCCCCCTCTCCGCTAAGATGTTTCGCTGCGAGGAGGAACCGCTGGGTGGAAGCCGGTGGCTCAGGGCCAGGATGTCTGACTCGGCGCTGGGATGGATCCCTGGGGCTCTGCGCGCGCTCACGCCCGCCCTGCGCAGGCCAAACGTTCCTCGGGGGGAACGTGGCCCCCCCCTCCGGGCCCTGCAGCCCCCACAGAGGGACATCCCAGCCCAGGCACAGGCTGGGGAATGGCAGAGGCTGAGTATTCCCTTCTCCAGGGAGCCCTGGCACTGCCAGTCCGTGTCCTCTCTGTGCCTCCGACCCCCAGTGCAGCACAACGGCTGCATCCAAAGGGGAACTGTGTCCAAGAGATCCCTGGCACCTCTCCAGCCCCCCTTTGACCCTGTCCCCAGGACAGGGACACCCCAAATGTGCCTCCTCTTCATGGCCGTGTTCAGCCCTGCAGCACCAGGGCTGCATCTAAAGGGAAATGGTGTCCAAGGGGTCACTGTCACCTCTCCATCCCCTAAGTGACACTGTCCCCACGGCAGGGACATCCCAAACTTCACGGCTGTGTTCAGCCCTGCAGCACCACGGCTGGACTGAAGGGGAACCAGGTCCAAGAGGTCCCTGGCACCTCTCCAGCCCTCCCTGGGACACTGTCCCCAGGTTGGGGACACCCCAAATGTGCCTCCTCTTCATGGCCGTGTTCAGTCCCGCAGCACCGGGGCTGCATCTAAAGGGAAATGGTGTCCAAGAGGTCACTGTCACCTCTCCAGCCCCTAAGTGACACTGTCCCCACGGCAGGGACATCCCAAACTTCACGGCTGTGTTCAGCCCTGCAGCACCACGGCTGGACTGAAGGGGAACCAGGTCCAAGAGGTCCCTGGCACCTCTCCAGCCCCTAAGTGACCCTGTCCCCAGGGTGGGGACACCCCAAATGTGCCTCCTCTTCATGGCCGTGTTCAGCTCGGCAGTCCCACGGCTGCATCTAAAGGGAAATGGTGTCCAAGGGGTCACTGTCACCTCTCCAGCCTCCCACTGACACTGTTCCCAGTGTGAGGACACCCCAAATGTGCCTCCTCTTCATGGCCGTGTTCAGCTCTGCAGTACCACGGCTGCATCTAAAGGGAAATGGTGTCCAAGGGGTCACTGTCACCTCTCCATCCCCACAGTGACACTGTCCCCACAGCAGGGACATCCCAAAATTCATGGCCGTGTTCAGCCCTGC